>JAOPJL010000125.1:12081671-12094360 GCA_027123545.1 Trisopterus esmarkii
GGGGGGGGTGTGTGGGTTGGTTGGGGGGTTGTTGTGCATCTATTTCCTAAATATATTGAGAATTTAACAAATCAATGTTTAATGTGGTGGTCTGTGTACTTTCCGCATGCGTACGCATGTCTGCACTACTGTATAGAGATATGGTCCACAGGCTGTGCTCTATCACTGTATTTCAACGTTCCTGGATTCGCTGTATGATGTAATTGGTGTGAGCTGAGCATGTGTATTCTTGACTCCCACATCAATATTCCATTCACATTATCCCAGCATGCCTTTGTGTATCGCCTTTCGCATCATACAGAGAGAAAGAGCTGCCTTCTGCACATGATCATCATAATCATTGCATACGAATGCACGCCTCGCGTATCGTATGCTGCTGCGTGCACACTTCTCTACTCTCCTCGTCTTTGTGTTTAAAAAAACGCCGTGATTCCAGCCCGATTTACGGAGCGCACGGGAGGGGGAATTCAAACGCCAAAGGACGGAGGGTACGCGCTTTATTGCGTTTCACGCGGCGACATAACGCAATATAACGCTGGCGTCCCCCTTCCACAACTTAACAAATGAGTCTGCGGCGGGTGTGAGATGCCCTTGCCTTTGCCTCCCCCTCCCTCCCGCCTGCAGCCTGATCCAGGGGAGAGCCGTCCGACGCCAGCCATGGAAGAGCTCAACAACAATAACAGTGTGAAGAAGCGCAAAGGCGAGCGTCCCCACGGGGACAAGAAGATCCAGGCCGGACCGGAAGCCGGGGAGCAGGTGAAGAGGAAGAGGGGGCGGCCCCCCGCGGAGAAGCTGCCTCCCAACCCCCCCGGCCTCACCCGGCAGCTCAACACGCTGGTGGACATGGTCATCAACTACAAAGACGGGTGAGGGAAACGGTGGGGCCCCCCCCCCCCCCGGGTCGAGGGTGACGGGGGCCGGCCCTGGTTCAGTGATGGAGCGGTACCGGTTAGACTTTAGTTTAGCTATAGCACTGTGTACTTCCTGTGTTGCAGCTTTATTTCCGTGAAGTTTAATTCAATTCAGTTGTATTTGTATCGGCTCTAATCTGCAGTACAGTCTCAAAGGACTCAACAGGCTGTGTGTTTAGACCCCCCCCCCCCACGACCCTAGCCCCCTGATGGGCAAGGAAGAAATCTTGAGCTTGAGGTGGTGGGGGGGGGGGTCCCTCCTCACAGGGACGATCAGGAGTTCAATGGGTGCCAGGATTGACGTACAAACACACACACATATGTATAGGGCGGTGAAATGTGTCTGGGGTGTGTGTGACGTGTGTTACCGGTGTGTTTGCAGGCTTGGCCGTCAGATCAGCAGAGGTTTTACTCAGCTTCCCTCTAAGAAAGAAGTCCCGGAATACTACGAGCTTATCCGGAAGCCCGTGGACTTCCGAAGGATCAAGGTAGGAATGGACGGGTTATAGAGTCACACACACAGTAGGTTATTGATAAGGACAGAGAGGCAGGCATATGGAAGGACATCTAAATGGTTTCTTGAAGCCATGTGAGATTTGCAGTCAATTCTGTACGTGAAGTATTTCATGAGGTCATGGGTTACCTTTCTGGGAAGCCCGACTGGTGACTTCTGAGGCGGTGATTTACATCTGGGAGCACAAACTATGATTGAACCAACCACAGACCAATATGCAACTATGTCACGTTAGGTTGAATGCATTTTGCATGTGAAGTCGTTAACAAAATTTGTGAATTTATTTTAATTTCACGCACTGTAAACCCACACACTAAAACTAGTCAAGATATATTCACGATTATCTTAGCCAAGATTGGTACTCAATTTGCTTGGGGAAAAACGATCTAGTATTGACCTTCAGAATTATTTTCCACCACGGTTGATGGCAAAGATTGTGCCAAATTAATTTAATCAGGTTACTCTCTCAGGGCTCAGTCCTTCTGAGCAGACAGACAGGCAGACAGACTGGGGCTACAGAAACCGCCTCATTCTGCAGTGATAATGCTTCAAAATACATGCATCGATCCTACTGTAGATCACAGGGATAATGCTGCAAGACACATTCGCTGTGATATTTGATGTTAATTATCACTACGTTATTTGTGTACTGACACAACAACAAATATACTCGAATAATTCTGTTATGTACGTTGATGCAAAATGAATGTATTTTGATGAATAATGACAGCAAATGACGTTGATACATGATCACAACAAATGTATGTTGTGCTGCATGTGTCATCATCCATCTGTTGTGGTAGCATGTCCACATACATTACTGTTTGTAAAGGCTCCTGTACAGCGAGTCCTTTGTCTACAGCATACAGTACAATCAGCTCTGCAGGATTCCTTTGGAATCAGGCAGCAATAGACTTCTATGATTTACTATCTTGAACATCATATTTAACCGTGCAAAGTGTTCCTCCAGGCCGCTAGAACATTTTTGACTCCATACTGCCACACGGTGACTTATTACTGCAATAGAATGTAAAAAGCAGAGTCTTTTCTATTTTTTTGTGATAGATCTTGGCACAACAAAACAGGAGCCCCAACCGCACTGTTCTGTTCTGTGCTTTGTAGCTCCATCCACAGTTTTTTGGTAACCAGTCAATTCTAGTTGTGGCATGGTTATTCACTTTTCTACATACATAGAAGGGTATGTTCTCATGTGACACAAAAATAGTTTAATGTCATGATTTGAAAGCAATGCCTTTCTAAGGCAATAATGTGATGATGTTGCTTCATAGGAACGAGTGCGTAATCACAAGTACCGCAGCGTAGGGGACCTGGAGTCGGATATCTTCCTCCTGTGTCACAACGCTCAGACCTTCAACCTGGAGGGATCTCAGGTGAACCTTTAGAAACCTTACCTTAACTTACCTGAACATACCTCACCTAAAGGGTGAATCGAACACTGTGAGGATTCAAAAATAGTGGGTGTTGAGGCAAGAGAAGAAGGAAGTGTTATCCCATGGTGACGACCCACACTAATTTTATGATACTTTTGATGACAGCACAATCAAACACACACACACACACACACTCACACACACACACAGACACACACACACACACACATACTCTTTTGTTTTTAATGATGCGGGGTATACCCTAACAATATAAAAAAACTGATGGGCACGTGTGTGTGTGTCTGTGTGTGCATGCATGTGTGTGTGCGTGCGTGCGTGCGTGCGTGCGGGTGTGTGTGTGTGTGCATGTGTTATCTCTTGTTTCTCTATTAATCGTACCCTCCTCACGACAGACCTATGAGGACTCGATCGTCATCAGGTCTGTGTTTGAGAGTGCCAGACAGAGAATAGTGACGGACGAGGAGGGGAAGGAGACGCCCGTCACCGGTAGTCACGGCGATGCCGGCGGCCGGGTGGAAAGTTTCTTCATTCCATCAACATGTAAGTCTGCACAACAGCTGCCGCCTCCCATAGCAATTAACAAATGAAAACAAGCCACCAATTAACTCACAGAAACCACAGTAAAACCGAAAAAAGGCCGGACAAACATAAACAACAACATGAAGCACAAATAACCTCATTACCTTCAGAGGTTTCTCATTGAAAACGACATGTGATGCTTCTGTTGTGAAACTGCTCCAACGTTGGATGCAGGATAGCATCCTGGCTAGGGTATCAAGACTCCCGCTCGATGGTTTCTGGGTTTGATCCCAAATGTCCTCAATCTCTGTCCTGTAGGCATCCTGTAGGCCTGATAACCCATACCTGCTCCTTAACGACCTGTCACTGAGTTCACTGTGAGTCGCTTCTGGCTTAATAGCTTCTTCAAAAGGACTTCACCATTTTTAAGACTGCCCTCTGTTTCTCCTCAAAGTCAAAGCGCCATCGATTCCCCCGCAGACAGGAAGTAAGGAGGAAACAGGAAGTAGAAGCACGGTGAAGAGGCCCCACCGCGGGCACCGGGGCGATCAAGAGGACAACCCCACAGACCACGAGAGCGGGACTTGAGGAGCCCTCCCTTTTCTACCTATATATACTGTATCTAGCTACCTATAAGCATATATTCTCACTTTGCTAACGCCGTTGACTTCTCGTTGGTTTCTATTTCAGATCCGACTTCACCAAATGTGTTCAGTTTAGCAAAAGGGTAATACTAATACTACGCAAGGACAAAAAATATTCACTGCAATGTATTCAAGCTTGGAAAGAAACATGGTGTTATTTTCACTTAATTTGCATTCTTGCTGATGACCATTCATTGCTTTGGTAAATATATTTGTCTGATACGTTTTCAGACTTCCGTTCTGTGTCTTGGAGCATTATGATTTTTTGTAAAACTAAACTATAGCCCTTTGTACATGATTGAGAACATCATTGATGGTTGAGGTTATTGAGTGAGGTCATCAATGGGGAACCAAAAAAGACCTTGAAAGCTTTTCAAACAAAGTTTGACTGGAATGCTTGAAAACTTTTCTCTCCGATACCTGATGTGATTGGTCGTTAATAATACAAAGAATTTGCTACAATAACATGTTTTTTGTGTCATGTTCTAAGAGAAAAACGTTATAATACTTGATGCGGACAACCTCAGACATATGAAACATGTGAATGGATAATTATACAGTATATGCAGAGCCCTCCTGCTATTGATTTGTTATTTAACTACCAGGAATGTCTCACTAAAGACTAACGTTAAATCAGTTCATGTTCAACGTTATTCTCTCAAACTATTCTATTCTCCATAAAAACTTTTAACGATTGTTTAATCAGATGACTGATGTGTGGTTTGTGAGTACTTATTTATAATAAAATCTAAATTAATTTGTGCTGATAACTTTTGTTTTTCTTATGTTGCTGATAGTACTGACAAACCTTAAACAACAGTTGATCAATTCACATTTGACTTTTGAATCAAATAAAAGTATTGGCTGTCAAAATTGGCAAGTAGTAGTGCAACTAAAAGTAATAGTAAGCAATTGTAATATTTATTACATATTCTTGATTCAAATGACAACAAAAGTGACAACAAGGGTACAGCAAACTCAGACAGAACGCAGAACAGCAATCTACAGCAAATACAGATACGCTCTGGTTAAAACAGCTAAAACTCCTGGGAGCCTAAATGGCTCTGGACCCTAAAGGTTAACTTAAAGCTTAAATAAGAAATCTGCAAATGTCCCATAATCCTTATGGCGGTGAGGGATCAGGGGGAGTTGTTAAGATAATGGTGTGTGGCTATGAATGGTTCCCTGGGGTATTTCCCTAATGTGTACAGATGGTTATCTTTTTCCTAATGCTCTTAAATTAAAGAGTCAATAAATGGTGGAGATTATTTTTATCCATTTTGCCTATTTTTGGTATTGTTCTTTACAAATTAGTTCATTTTTTCTTAATTAAGGTTATTGGAAACTGCTTCAATAAAACAGGAGAAAGTATATTGCCCTTTATTTCATTTTTTTCAAAAACATAATTTAATACGATGTGTGGGATTAGAAATATGATTGAAAGTCATCCTTTTTTTTATATAGCACACAATTAGCTATCATCTCTGGATTTGTGGTTGGCAAAATTCTTGCTTGTCCACAGCACTGCACTGCTTGACCATGAACACCATTTCTTCCAGGGTTTTCCCATCTCCCACAACCCTGTGCTTTACACAAGTCAAATACAACCATCTGTTCTATTATTTTATCATTTACAGGCACTTGCTCTGATGAACTCTGATGATCCTTACTTAATAAGCAACTGTAAAATCATTTCACTGTAAAAGATAGTTGCTCAACTGAAATACTAGCCATCACAAGCCTTGTGCCCTGGTCTCCACGTTGACTGAACCAGGGCAGTAGACACATCTTCACCAGCTTAGTCTATTCCCTGTGCCCTCATGAAAGGAGTAGACCCATCAATTGTGTTATGAGTGAGACCTGTGTTGGTCCTACGTTCATTCCAGATGAAGGTCTGTTAGCCTATATATATATATATATATATATATTATACAAATGACATAATCTGTCAGAATTCCACCATAAATATTTATCACCAACCACTGGTGCAAGGGTGATTACAGTGATACTGTACTGTCAATCACAGTGTGGCAAACACTAATTGTACAAAGCAACCGATCAGCAAACATGTTTTTGAAAACACTTGATAATAGTTTGTAACCACATTGTATAAAGTGACAATAAAGTACATGTCCTAGATTTTTTAATGGACAAATACATGAGTTAACTAACTAGCAAGGAGGTAAGTCTGCAATCGATTGTTGTTCATTTCACGTAGAGCCGAACAGTAATCAACACTGATTTAAAGATTTGGCTAGCAGCGTAAAACAAATATACATACAATCTTAAAAACATAACCTAAACTTGAGACACCTCAATCGGGCCTTCAGTGACCAGTTCATGATCATCCTGATCATCCTGCTCCTCACTGCTCACAGACACACACCTCTCATCCTGACTCCGGTAGGGTCCCTCCTCGGCTCCTCCTCCGCCCGGGGGTCGTGGCTGGGTTCCCTGGGGCCCGCCGGCGCGGCGCCCCAGGAGCCGCAGAGAGATGGTCCTCTGGCTCTCCAGGACGGCCGAGCACAGCTGGAACTTGAACGCGGCCTGGAAGCCGCGGTGGAAGTTGTCGTTGAAGAAGCCGTAGATGAGCGGGTTGACGCTGCTGTTGAAGAAGGCCAGCCAGTGGGACAGCGGGTACGCGTAGATGTTGAGCACGCGGTGCTGGCGCTCGCTGAGGTTGCCGTAGTCGCTGAGCAGCATCAGGGTCCACAGCGGCAGCCAGGACACCACGAAGAGCAGCGCCACCACCAGCAGCATCTTCACCGCGCGCTTCTTCTTCCGGGAGATGCTCTGCCGTCTGTCCGCCGTGGCCGTCGGCCTCCCTTTGCCGCCGCCGCCATCGCCGTCCCCTCCCACCGCCGCCGCCGCTGCCCCGTCCCGGGTCCCTCCTCTCTCGCTGCCCCCGCCGGCGGGGGGCGGGCCGGTCTTGAAGAGGGCCAGGCCGATGCGGGCGTACATGACGACGATGAGCGCGAGCGGGGCGAGGAAGATGCTGGCGAACAAGACTGTGGTGTAGACCTTACGCATCCGCGGGGTGGGCCAGTTCTCCCGGCACCAGTAGAAGGGGCGGGAGGCGGCGAAGGCGTCGTCGTCGTTGTTGTCGTTGTAGTGAGGTCCGGTGCGGATGCGGATGCTGTGCTCCCTGGTGACCTGCAGCATGAGGCCAGAGGGACACATGATGGAGACGGCCAGCACCCAGATCACCACCAGGATCAGCTTGGAGAGGCCGATGGTGATCTTCTGCTTGAAGGGGTACACGATGCAGCGGAACCTGAGGGAGCCCAGAGAGAGAGCACAGTTTAAGTTCATCAACGATTTATATTAAGGGGATTTTGCTGTCGCTTTTATCCAAAGCGACCTTACAACCATTCATTCACACGTTCTCGCACCGACGGAGGTGTCCATGAACACGAGGCGACAGCCAGCTGGTCAGGAGCAGTCAGGGTGAGGCGTTTCTCTCAGGGACACCTCGACACAGCCGGCGATCGAACTAGCAACCTTCCGGTTAGTCAATAAACTGTCAGTGAGTCAGTCAACCCGCACTACCTCCTGAGCGACTGCCGCCCCGGTGTCCCTTGGGGATACTGGCCCATCCCTTGGGGGGATTAGAATCGGAGGCTTCTGACTGGTTAATGACACTGTGTGAGGAGTTTGTGGAAACTACAAACCTCACGCCCTGGTTTCTCGAGGTACTCTGAGTGAGACCGTCCAAACAAGCGCATTGCAGATGGGTCATGAACCACAACACAACTATGAATCACAACAAATACAACACAAACACATCTCACCGGTCCACAGCTATGGCCACTAGAGTGAAGACGGAGGCGCAGACAGAGATCCCCTGGACCATCCCACTGAGCTTACACACAATGCTGCCAAACGGCCATCCTGAGAGACGCAAAGAATCAACACAATCCACAAAAATCATCTTAAACATTTAAAATGCATATTTAATTTGTTTTCAGCTACAACAAAGCATGATTTTACAATGAATATGCATAAATTAGGTTTTGGGTATGAAGACATTGTTTTTACACCTTGAGGCACCTTGAGCATCAAGGTGGCTTTTTGGTATACAAGGATGTTTATAGGAATAATAACCAGGAACATTTCAGGATGCATGCATTTGGTATACATTTTGATTAACATTTAGAAGAACTGTCTATTGATCGGAAATTCTGCAAATATACGTGAGTAATATATTTGCCATCAATAGTTAAACATGAATTCAATAACATTCTCATACTCATTAATAACATATTTCATGTCCTACGGGGTCTGATATGTGAATAAATAATTAATGTATGTATTGATTGAGGTTTGATTGATTAAAGTTTGACATAACACTAACTGCTCCAAACTGCCTGCCCCTCTGACCTGTGATGATGTTGTCGATGACGGTAGTGGGCATGCAGAAGATGCCCACCAGCATGTCGCTGATGGCCAGGTTGAGTATGAAGACGTTGGTGACCGTGCGCATGTTCCTGCTGCGCAGCACGATGAAGCACACGATGCCGTTGCCCACCATGCACAGCAGGAAGATGAGCAGGTAGGACACGGCGAACACCGCGGCGATGGAGGGCTTGTGCAGGTAGAAGTCCACGTAGGTGATGTTGGGAGGGTCCTGCTGCGGGGCCCGGGGCTCCGGGGCGCGGAGCGGCGGGGCGGAGCTGTTCGGACCCGCGCTGTCAGTCATCATGACGGCGTCTTCTCAGGAAGACGGAGAGAGAGGAATAGAGAGACAGAGAAGAGGGAGTGAAGGGAGAGAAAGAAAGAAAGAATGCAAGAAAAAAAAGTCATTGTATAAATGACCGGCAAATCCTAATCACTTATGCATGACTTATGCATTACATGATAATAAATAGAGTGATAAAGAATAGCAAATAAACTTTTAGGATTAAATAATAATAATAGGGACTCCTACTCAAATTTAAATAAAATACAGACGCTGCATTCAACAATTATTCTAAACAAAATGTTATCCTAAAATGAACAAAAACTTAGACTTTGACTTCCCTGGTACAGTAGGCCTACAGTCCTTACCTGGGGACAGAGCCATGAGGCTGTAGAGATCTTTCATGGTTGCCTTTCGGATCCCAACTCTTTCCAGACCAATACAATCACCCTCCAGACAGAACCAGGACCCAGCTGCTCAGCACGGTGAGGTCCCGCTCGGTGGACGAGCCCCGCCCTGAAGAACACCAGCGTCTTAACCAGCCGGCTAATCCTACTCTCCATACGTCTGGGAATATCAGGAGGCGCTTAATGCTGCTGCGCTTTGGGATCACCGATAAGTGCAATTCAGACAGTCCTAGTCCCTTCCCAGGATGGCTAAAATGTACTTATCCCCATATACTTATTGTATAATACATCCCATGTGATATACTCTTCTATCAAAGGCGTTATTGCTAAAATAATATCTCGAAACAGAGTTTAAAGGCCTTAAGTGGTGTGATCGAGGCGCTCTGGCGCTCTCTGCTGGCGGCTACAGGCGCTGCGCTGCTCCCCAGGCCTCATCATGTGCCTCCTTTTTTATATTTGATGGGAGAGCATGAGAATAATCACAAGGAAAACGTTCCCGTCGAGAAAATCCTTAATAAATATGTGTGTGACATTTCCCTGTTGCTCTGGTTACGTTATCACAGATTGGACCTGTGTTCTGCATTCCTCGATTTTTAATTTATTTAATCCTTTGGCAAGAAAGAAAATAAGAACCAACTCAGTAAGATGTTCAATCTGATTATGTTCGAATTAAGTTCTACCAAGTGTTCAAAGAGCCTTAACTTTGCCTTAACGTCTCATGAAATAGTACAAAGGTCTGAAAATTCAACCTCCGATTTCTAATTACGTAAACAACGCAATGTAAACAACAAACATTTACTTCAACTTTTATTGTTTTGATACGTTGATTCATTAAATAAAAACTACGGCATGAAACACTCTAACCCAAGCCTTCACTTCTGCCTTCTCTCTGCAGCTGTGATAGCATGTGTGATTTCTGTGTAGAGAATTGTACATTCATTGTGAAGCCCAGATAATATAAATAGAGATAAAGCACTGGTAATCTAAAACAGAACAACGCGAGGTCTAAATATTACAGCTACTAAAATAGTCGGGTTTTGTCCTTCACCTTATAAATATATAAGAATTCATTATATTCAATTAATTCATTATTGAATTAGGTCCACATTAAATAAAAAAATATTCATTAGCACACTGATTGTGCGCGTTTTTAAATTACAAAATTTTAAAAAAAAATCAAGCGATACATTTTCTTGAGAAGTACCAATTAGATCTATGAATATTGATGGAAATATGAATATCAGATCTCTGGCAGTGATAGACAAACATAACATCATTGGAAAAAAAACTGTCTGACAGCTGAAACTTGTTCTTAAAAATGTTCTTGACATTCAGGTTTGACATTGAGAATTGCATAGTTTCAAAGTGTTTGGCCTGAGAAAATTAAAAGTTGGTCAAAATTGAAAAGAGTAACAGGATGCTGCAATAACTGACGATAACAAATTATAGAGCCTTTTGCCTTTCTTTGGTAATAATGGCAAAAATGTAACACTGGTCAAATATTACATTGTAATCCCAAAAATAAAGACAGCGTAACTGCATAACTTTTAGATTACTGCCGATGAGTACACCATTGTTGCAACATTTAAAAGCCTCAAATCTTAAATGCTATGAATAGATGAAACAGAACTACAGGTAACCGTTTTCTTAATTTCTTTCAGTGTGTCGAGCCTGGGCCCTCCATCGAGGTGAAGGGAGAGATAAAGCTATGCAGACCATCCCCCTTAACAGGGAACCTGACACACGGGTGAACTACAGGCTCAGGTGGGGCTTTAAGAGAAGGATTGTGACGTGGTACAACACAGGTCGTGGTGTGTAATCCTTGATTTGTTTTGTAAAGGGAGATTGAAAGTAAAGACAATAGTCAACTTGATTGCAAAAAGAAAATGCAACTTTACCGCGTTTAAAAAAGAATAATCAGGGTGCATTGCACATTTGTGTTTATAACTGCAGATTTAAGGAGATCATTAATATGTCTAAAATATATTGTAACATAATAAACATGCATCACATGTTAATAAAAAATGGATACAATATATATTTCCCCGTAACAGATACAACGCTCTGACCTTGTACTCATTTTGTTATGGTTTAAAGTAAATGATTCTAGCAGTACAGATCAAATATTTAAAAAAAATGTGTAAGACACGATACAATCCTAAAAATTAAAAATGAAGTATCAGATTTTCGTTGGTTGCATTTTTACAAAATACAAAAATCACGAACATTGGACAAGTACTACACGGGTATAAACGTAAACTAAAAACCTTTCGCAAGGACGTCGCTTTGGTCTGAACAGTCATAGTCCACATGTCACATTATCAGTGTCTGAAACACCTTGTTTCTCAGATTTACCTTAAATAAAAAAAGTACAGCTTTTGAGGGGCGCCTTCTAATTAAACCATGCCTTCGCATGAGAAACCTAAGAGTCACACTAAGATCTGCACCGCAATGTCGTTCGTAGCAAGCCCACCTGGGGGTAGGAGGCCCAACACCGCCCTCCTTTACCGGGCCCCTCCAGAGACCCACTCGACACGCTTCACATTGACAAAGAACGGATATATTTTAAAACAAAGACCCCGTCCCCCTACTGGCAGAGGGTGGTTGATGCGGTGTCGGGCCGGGTTGGGTTAGCTAGCGGTGCTGGTTTTGATTGCAGATGTGCTTTCCTGGGTTCTCTCAGTGCTGGGGGTGGTGGGTGGGTTCTACATGGGCGTCTCAGAGCCTTTATTCCTCCAGCAGAACCCGTTGCTTTCGGCGGCCAGCTCCATTCGGCTCTGAGGAGCAGACTTCTGATGGGGATCCCTGTCTAGACTGTGGGCACAGAAAGGAGAGGTGGTCAGGGTTTTTAGAACGCACCGCCGGTACAGCCCGCCTGACGACCGACGAACACACATCTTGAGTTACACGGTTGTTTCAACAACGCAATGTGCCGCGTAGGTACTGGGGACGCACCATTCCCCACACAATACGAAACTCCATTAAAACGTCCTTGTGTCATGAGGCACCACTCTTGCATGTGTATGTGTATGCAGACACAGCAGCACGGGTCAAAACTATGCTCCTCTAACAACTAGTTAACATCAGGCAGTAACACGGGTCACGGCGTCTGCTGATATCCCACACTCTGGTCAATATCGACCTGTCGTTTCTGAACATCCGGCGAATCAATACAAAGTTAGCAGTTGTGAGAAGCAATGCGGGGCAGGGAGCCAGTGGTTACTTACTCTGCCAGAGTGAGGGTGTCAAAGTAGGGGTCAGCATGCTGAGTGCGGGTCGAGGAAAGCTTTCGATGAATCTCCTGAGGAGGGAGAGTCGACGGAGGGCTTTTAGCGTTTGACCCCCCCCCGTGAGAGCCAGAGCTCCCGTGCAGCGCAACACACACACACACACACACACACACACACACACACACACACACAAACACCAGCACATTACAAACACACACACTCATACCAGCACATTACACACGCGCACACCAGCGCGCGCGCGCACTCTCTCTCTCTCTCTCTCTCTCTCTCTCTCTCTCTCTCTCTCTCTCTCTCTCTCTCTCTCTCTCTCACGCGCGGGCTGGGTCGGGGGGGCGCGGGGGGGCGGGGGGGGG
>JAOPJL010000125.1:12114830-12126715 GCA_027123545.1 Trisopterus esmarkii
CCCCCCCCCCCCCCCCCCCGCCCGCGGCCGCGGGCGCCAAAGCGATCAGGATGGAGGACATCGGCAAGCTAAAAAGTCTAACACTTTGAAATAAGGGTATATTTATGAACCATTAACTATCATTATCACTATCATCACGCAGTAATAATCATTATTATATAGCCTTAGCATAAGGGCTAACCTTTAAATTAACACCTTAGTCAGCACTAACACCATTACCTCAGTTAACATGCAATGATCACTTGAGAGTTGGTCAACTGTTGATTAACCGTTAGATGATGCTTAGCATTAGTTAATGCTTATGCTGCATTACCTAATGTGAATTAATGGTTCATTAATGTACCTTACTTGTAAAGTTCTGTACAAGGCACAGAGTGGGTACAGCATGTCTCTGTGGGAATCTCATACAAGTCTTTCACCTCAAGTGCAGAACAGCACACGGTGGTCTGGGATTAGATGAGGGTTCAAGTGTTGCTGAAACAATGTACCCCCTATAATTAAGAAATGTATATCTTCTTCGCCCAAAAATGTTCAGGCAGCGATATTTAATATCCACAAGCTACTGGAGATCAGCCTGCTACCTGGTTGGTTAACAATCAGCTCTCTGTAAGCGATGAGTGAACTGCTGCTTCTATCCACACATGTTGGGACCTGCCTGTACTGTTATTGTATGGCTTTTACTCTGTCATCCACTGAAACTATATACAATTTCCTTTTTTTTAATAACTTGAAAAGTAAAATGCTAGAACAATGTTTACACCTACACGAACATGTCTTAATGATTCCCAGTGCTATATTTATTTATTTTAAGCACGACATCAAGAGGTTATGCTTACCTCACCAATATGAGAACCTTTTATGAAACTTCTAGACACTGGGACTCTGACACCTCGTTCATACGAGGGTACAATCAAACCCTTTGAAGCTCTCAATAGAGTTCTGAACAGACCCCACAGGCATCGCTGTAGGATAACCACAGGTCACACTAGGGCTACGTTCAAAATCAACCGTTTTCTTTTTACTTGTAGTCCGTACTGCAGCTACCCTTACAAAGCACAAAGGGTTGCACCAGGATAGGCATACATTGGGACATACTACAGGTGATTTCACGGGCTCAGCCCACATCTCTTCTGCTGTGCAGAAGATTGGGAAGCAGACTAGCCTAAAACATGCTGACCTGCATACTGCGATAATGCGACCGGATGCCGTACGACATCCTGGTATTTTTGGCATAGTGCATTTTCTATACTATGCAATGGGACACAATCGTTTTCTGGCATACTAAACAGTATCGTAGTATGGGTACTGGAACCAAGGGTAAGGGTCTGCTCAGTTTATATACCGGGGCACAGGAAGCAGACTAGACTAGTGAAGATATGACAGAGACCTTGCACCATGTTACCAATTAGCACTATGAGCAACACCTGTGCTTGTCCTAAGACGACCCCTCTGCGATAAGGGGCCGTTCCCTCATTATGATGACAAAACACCATCAGCCAATGACCAATGAGAATGATCTTCTCATTGTTTAAGGCCCAACCTACTCCCGTGTTTCACGGTGTGGTCCGACACACTCGTGGGAGGAACTCATCGACATGTATCCCTCCTTTGCCCTCATGTTCAGTATTTGGGATGAGCGAGTTGCCCAAAAGAGGAGCATCCAACCCAGGGTTACGACAATGGTCCGTATCAATTAACTCCACTCCGGAGGCAAAGAGGATTGGGAGACACCAAAGTGTCCCTAAATGACAGTTAAGCTCCAGGCACGGCTCTATTTATACGCTGCTCGCCGTATATTTCTTTGAGCGTGGCAGTGGGTGGTTAATGCGACCACACAGTGACGGGCATCTTTTAATCCTGACACAGCAAGCCCCAATTAGAATAGCCTTATTTAGCCCTGCTATTTGAATACACACAAAGAACCGGCATGACCGGTTCCACTGTAGTTTGCCCACGATAAGAGCTACGTCACAAGTAAATAATAAAAAAAACCTTTGTTGATCTTTCATTTATTTCTACTTTAATTTAAGCAAAGCAATGATTTCTACATCAAAGTGATATGCCTCAGGACTGTTGTTAATATGAGCTTTCGAATAGCTTGGACGACATAGCTCACTGTCATGTTCACATGAGGAGCACAATGGTCATCGATAGAAACCCATGCTTGTCATCAATGCACAGAATCTTGTAAATGGAGATAATTTAGGGGTCATCGTGTGATTGAGTGACTGAGGAGTTTTTGGTTGAGAGGTACAATCCTTTCATTCAGTTCCTATCCAAATTGTCTCTTCACACAACGTTTAGGTCACTGTAACCTAGAAGAGTCACAGTGAGTGTATATTGTTGGCATAGAGCCTGCTGTACATACATAAAACATAAATCCTCATCCAACCCCAACGGCCATTCACACAGCATTTCCACCAACGACTGAAAGCGAATGAACATTAATGTGCTTAATGGTACAGATAAGGGACAGACACTTTACTCAAGGATCTCCAGGTAGGCTGTGGTCATTGGTTATGAAGGCAAGAACCGCTCTGGCTGGGAGACAAGCATCGCTTTAGCCAGCCACCCCACTGACTTTCTGAGAAGAGCCCATGCAAAGAGCAGAGGAGGTGGGAAATACTTAATCAATCATCAAAATACCTTCAGGTGTGAGATAACGTGTTACTCAACGGTGGAAGAATGTTTGAGACACGCCAGGAAACTAAGGTGAGCGGTTTATTGTTTGCCTTACTCAATCACCTACTGTTAAGGGAATTCCCATAGATATTGTGCGAAACGCGACATTCATAAACAGTAACGTTTTCAATGGAAGATGATAAATGACAATAAACAAGAGGCAGACATCCTACGAAAAACTAAAAAAAAAGACATCCTCCCGTCCAACGAAAAACAAAAAAGGATTCATCTTTCCCAAGGAGTGAACTAAAATAAAGCAACTTAATTAATTAGCACATTGCTATACTAGCCTCCAACCGTATCCCACATAGATGTGCGTGAGGAAGACCAATATACAAACATAGCGACGCCATAACACGCCGTCTCCAGGTGAGAACAAAAGCTGGGGGACTTCCAGAGGGGCGGCGGCAGGCCGACGGAGGTAGCCAGGCAGGGAGGCCTGCCACAGGGAGGGATTAGCAAAGGTGGAGGCCTCCTGCTGTGGAGGACTCGCAGACTCAAGACTCTAATTGGGTCTATATTGGTTACAGTGCCACCCAGACTTTAAACACTAATGAAATAACTCTTGCTAAGACTTTCTGGAAAATGCCAACCCTCAGACGCTTCGCTCATGCCTTTCTTCAACTAGAATTTGATCCGTTGTGTGATAAGAATGATCTATGGGAATAGGTCATTCACTAGCTCACCCCAGCTTGCTTTTCCTGTATGACAAATCTCCGTTTGTACAGTATACTTTGCATAATTTTTTCCTCAGAGTGTGAGAAAGATCAAGATCACGTTACAGTTCGCAAACGATGCTTCCTCAATGTGTATAAAAAAATAAATCAACTCCCCCCCTCCCCCCGAGTCACCACATCCCCTTTTCAAACCGTGTTCTCCCTTCCAAAAAAAGCCCTCACGACATCCTCAACAACAATCCCAGGACCAGAGGGGAACGCTGCCCATTCGATTTACCTCGGCCGCTTTCTAATCACTGCCATCGGCTGTTCCTGTGCCCGCGCCTTTTCCCAGTAGGTCCTCACCAGGGGTCACACCCGTTCTCCTTTCCTTCCTGGGTCTCCTGCTCCACCCAGCAGCCTCCCACACACACACTCCCAGTCATTCAAACGCCCGCCACTCGTTACTCAAAACTGTCAGAGCGTTTTAGAGGGTAGAGCGTTTTCTGCCGTCCTCCCACTGCTCTGGCTAAGCTAGCATAGCCCAGGCATCTGATAGCGCTTCTTCAGACGTACGCCTGCATGCTCTGGCTACACCTGCCTAGCAGCGCACGGCAACGCCGAGCCCAGCCCTGGCCTGCATCCAGAACCACGCGCTTCTCCTTACTCCCGTGTTTGTCTAGTTGTGTTGACACTGGACAGGTGGGGGGAGGGGGGCGGTTCAGTCACATCACGTCCACTCACTGAGAGGCTTGAGGGTGCTGACGGCGGCCTCGTCCACCACCTCGCCGTCCGACTTGTCGTCGTCGTCGGTGCGCTCCGCATGCCGCTCCCGCCGCTCCTTGTGGCTGGACTTGCGGCGGTGGCGGCGGCGGCGGTGGAAGCTCTTGGGGATGTGCACGCCGACGTACACCGTGTGGTGGCCTGCGGGGGACACGCGGCACAAGGAGAAGCGGGTCACTGACAGGAAGTGACACTAGCTTGAACGCAACGCATGCTGACACATTAGGTCAAACACCATAGCTTGAGGAATTGTATGGCGTTATGCCATTGAAATCATGAGGCAGCATATGCATAGATACTCTTTAACAGTACTAACATGAGCATTTTTAACAAGTCACCCATGAATAACAATTAAAAAACATAATTTATTGTTTTGGGTGGATATAAGATACCAGTGCATTTGGTGTGACACACTAACGGAAAACCGCACAATAAAACCAACACAATAGAGTAGTGTTGCTGGGAACAAAACATATTTTCAAAGTCATTTGAAACTAGACTGGAACACGTTTAGCATTGCCCAACTTGTGTCTCGCTGCCTACGTACGTACTCACATAATCACTTCCTGCACCGTGGTGCCTACAGGAAATGATGGGTAAATGTCTCCAGGAAGCAATTGGCGTAATAGACTTGTTCAGATAGTAGAACAAGCAAACAAGTTACAGGGAGGGAGAGATCGGCGTTAGTTTAAGCCCGTAGCAGAACCTCACCTTCCACCTCCTCTTCATCACAGACATGTTTGACAAAGGATGCTCCTCTATCCAGGACTGCTTCATCCTCCACCCTAAAATGATAAGCAAGAATTAATACAAATAATATGATGTGGACTTCACTTAACCCTGTGTTTACAGGGGGTTGTATGCAGCCTTTTAAGTCTCTTTATGGTTCCACGTTGACCCAACACAAGAGGGTTATGGACCCGTTACATCCTTGTGGACCCTCCTTGCGTCCACCGCACGGGCCTGACGCGCGCCTCCCAAAACCTGTAACCTTGCGTCGACGCGACTTTGTAAAAATCAAAAGGCATATCATGTAACTTTTGCCTTCATAGCCGTAACCTTTTTTTTTTACTAGCTAGTAATCGGGAAAGTGGAGACGTTTTGTATTCGGTCATAAAAGACTTCGAATGTAATGACCAGAATGGACAACGGCGCCCAACTAGCAGCCTATCTTCTGTTTTTGTTGCACATTGTTGGGTCGTATTCAGCTTTCAAGTTCCTAGAATCCATACCATAATGAAAACTTCTAGTAGTAGACCAATTGTAAAGTAATAGCATGCACAAACAAAGACCAACTATTTGTTCTCTCTTTACCACGGACATGCACAGCGACACATACACCCACCCCAGAACCATAAAGGTTCACGACTACGTCGGAGCGACTGCGTGGTCGTTGCATTGCGTGAACAAGGAACCATAATCAGCCCTCAGTCAAAATCATGGTGTTGTAAGCAGCACATGTTTGACGGCACATGTTTGCCAATGAGAGTAAGCATTGAAAATGACCCTGTAAGACAAGCTTGGCTTCAATCTAGCCACATGACACAGGTACGGTAAAGAGTAAACTGTTCCTTTTTAGTTCCTTGTACTGTGGCAGTCAAACTACTTTTTCCTCTTTTTTTCCAGCCTCTTTTGTTCAGTCTTGTACTGGTGTTGCTCTGCCTATAGATAGTGTTCAACAAGAATTGAGAACTTTAAGAAAGCACCTCGAAGAATTCTGACTTCCGTAATACCCCAAAATGTCGGCATGTTTGACAGTAAATTGCGGTTACTAAGGGTGGCAGAGAGGAGGTGGGGGTAGAATCAGGAGGAATGTGAATTGATGCTGCAAGTTTTTGTTTGTTTGTTGGGTCATGCAGCATGCTAAAACGTGTCCATTTACTGTACGTTACGCCCGTTGCAAGCTTTAGAAGTGGAGCAGAGGAAACCTGTGTCAGAACTGTGGTTATAATGTAAACTTCATTGAGCGCAGTACAAAATAACATCTTTGCAAAAAGGTGTTCTGCTCCTCTTTGCTCATGCAACTCTCTGTTCGTACCACAATAGAGGAACATTCGCCGCAATGCATTAGATAAGAATGTAATAAAACCAATATAAACTGAGTTAGTCGCACACTGGGTTGAATCTGTGAATCAAATCAGCAATCACCTTCATCAGAGTAATGAGATGAAATGTAGTTTATCCAGTCAAAACAAAGGCCTCAGGCTATGCTTTTGTCTTTAAACAAGAAAAAAGAGGTACCGTTAGCTCTCCTGTGACCCGTGCCTGTGGATAAAGTGAAGAAGTAAGAAATGAATAAAGATCCACACATTTTAGAAATGCCATCATCTTCTACAACTGTACAATAGAGGGGACGGTAGGAAAATGGCTGTATATCAATAACTGGACACTTTATTTTTGGTTTCTCCTTCATATCTAAACTTCCGAGTTACAGGACGTTTAGTTACTGATTTGGAGTGGGGGGGGGCGGTGTACACAAACTATATAAACAGAGTCAGGAAGGATACAAGAGCTTGTTTCCCCTGATAGCGGGCTGCAAGCTCATCTGCATTCCGCCAGTCAAGAGCGTAGTTGACCCGCAGGACAGAACCGTCCTCCTCTCTCGGGCACTCTACAAACCAAAAGCACCGCTGACCTGATTATGCCAACAAGAAAAGGGTGTGTCCTTTAGTGTACCAAAGTCAGATGACCAGTGGATTGTCCCTACCTAATATCAGATCAGATCAAGCTGAAGTAGCGATATAGCGCTAAAATGACAATCATCGGCCCTGTTACACGTCTGACACGTCTACCGCATTGTGTAATCTTTTGATCTGAATCAGACATCAACTTCCTCTGAAGGTCTTCTTGCTGTCTGTCTTTGGGTTTACGTGTGCCTAAGCAATGGCAATGGATCAATGACAGAGAGAAGCAGCCTTGCCTCATTGTATGAGAGTTAGCCAAGTAGTAAATATAGAAAAAGTGAACTTGCACGATTGTTATCCAACCCATAATCTGGGATCCAATAGTTCTCTTGTGCCATCTTGCAAGGCAGCTTGTTTTGTGAGATCACGAACAGCCGAGAATCCATCTTACCAGGCTTCAAAGTATGCGCTTTTGGCCGAATCACGTTGGTTCGGACCAATCGGCGTCCAATGAGGAACTACGTGATCTACATGATGGATGTTGATAGACAGATGGCTCATCCAATCACCTTCCAAGTATTTTCTGAAAGGGCCTGCCCCTACCCAAACAGTTCCCAAGGACGGCTTCCCAGCTGTGTCACAAACCGTTTGGCGTGTCAAGTCCTACTATGCTACAGCAGCGGGTAGATGGCACAGCCCCTGGCCTGGGAACCATACAACTGCTGGGGTAGGCCTGGGCAATAAAACAATCAATTATTGTATTGTGATAGACTTAATCAATATCAATATAAAAATGCTCAATATATATCGATAAGAGACTGGACCACCGAATCTAGCAGCTGGGTTTGTTACACAAACACGGTTCCATACTTATTAACAATATTTGACTGTTTTTCATTGTTGTATCGACATTGGAGTATTTATCAATGCAGAACAGTGGGACGTCATATTAAGTGTTAAACAGAAGTGTTTAAATACAGCATGGTTAAAAGACAGCCTAGTCTATTTAGGTCATTAAGATTATCAATAGTATCGATATCGATCAATATGATGAAGTTATATTGTGCTACGTCTTTCATATTCGCCATATCACCACATCATCTTCCCCTTCTGTAATCCCCACTTTCAGGAGGGGGTGTGTATTTCTGCAGTGGCCAGACTAAACAGGGTTTTTTTTTAACAGTTACAAACTAAAAATGTTTTTGCTTCTGCAAGCCAAATTTTAGTTTGCCAGTTTCACGCTTGGATATACAAATATAAGGTGAATGAAAGCGAATAACCCCGTTGACCCAGATTTGAGGCTATCGTCTATCATCAGACTTGAATCTTAAATTGTGAGTCTAAACAATCCCTTGCACGTCTTGGCGAGGTTATGAATGCACTCTCCTCCTACAGTTTAAGGCAACAGCAGTGAACCGATTGTCAAAATGTACAGACATGTTTGGTCACGTGTGGTTTACAGATTTTTAAGATTCCGAGATATTACCAAAAATGTTTGCTGATTCAGCAACTATCACCATAGTAATGCAAAGTAGGCAGGTAGGATCGGAGTCAGCTGAGCTGACCAAGATGACATGATGCTATACAACAAGCCTGCTAGCATGTTAGGTTGTTAATGTGCCAATTGGCAAAGACAGCAAACATTTTCTCCAGAGAATGCACCTTCTAGTTTTCCCTTCCCTATAAAGAAGATGCTGGCTGGACTGTCAGTTACAGTCAGTATCAGTTGACGAGTTGCATTCCATGCAGTTCTTGGATTTTATCCGATGTATAATTCTAGTAAAATGGTGTCAGCTATAATTCCAACAGAGGGCAACAAAGGGCAGTTTGAATGGAATAATTAAGGATTTGAAAAGATATGGATGTGTGTGGAAAGTGCAATAATAAAAGGACTCTACTCATCGTCCTGATCATTTATGCACACAAATCTAAATGAAAAAGGGAAGTCATTTCAGAAGACATCCCTTGAGTAGATGACAGGTTAAAGGTCAAAAGGCTTTGGCTTCAAGCTAGATCTTGGATGAGCAGAGGGAAGTTGCAGAAAACTACTTAAAAACATACATTAGAGCGTAAATTATAAATAGTTACAAAACAAAAACTACAACTTAAAAACGGGTTACACACCCACTGGTCCATATCCAGTCATGAGTCGTTGTATAGTTTTGTGTGCAGCCGTTCAACACTGTATGGCTCAAGGCAATTTTAAATTGTGGAAACTAGAACAATGTTGGACCAGTTAGGGGAACAGGCTACTGGCCAAGGGACCAGCAGCAGCACCTCTCAACGAGTAATCAGCAGATTGGGTCGGTTACTACGACAACCAACTTGCTGCTTCAGGCAGGTGAGGTTAATTATTCTGTATACTTTGGATTTCTTACTCCTAAAAGAGGCCCAGCCTCACCTGTACTAGGGGCCAGCCTCACCTGTACTAGGGGCCCAGCCTCACCTGTACTAGGGGCCAGCCTCACCTGTACTAGGGGCCCAGCCTCACCTGTACTAGGGGCCCAGCCTCACCTGTAAGGGGCCAGCCTCACCTGTAAGGGGCCAGCCTCACCTGTACTAGGGGCCCAGCCTCACCTGTACTAGAGGCCAGCCTCACCTGTACTAGGGGCCAGCCTCACCTGTACTAGGGGCCCAGCCTCACCTGTACTAGGGGTCAGCCTCACCTGTACTAGGGGCCAGCTTCACCTGTAAAAGGGGCCAGCCTCACCTGTACTAGGGGCCAGCCTCACCTGTACTAGGGGCCAGCTTCACCTGTAAAAGGGGCCAGCCTCACCTGTAAAAGGGGCCAGCCTCACCCATGGGGTCCACATTTCACTCAAGACCCCCACGTAAACCTCCATGGGGTGAGTGTTGGAGATAACATGGCATTGGAATGCTGTGGTGTGAAAGTTTAAAAGTCTGGCCACAATAATAGATGAAAATTATATTTTCTTTGTCCTGCAAGGCATAGTCTAGAGGAATTATTGTGCAACACAACATGGGATGTAGACAGACAGGAAGAAGAGAAGGAGCCTACAACAAACAATTTGAAGAATGAGGAAATAAATCCTCATTTCCAGTCGTCTGCCGTTCTCACTCCAAGTGAGATGCATGTCTTTTCAAACAATTGTCAGTAGGCCACGCTGACAGTTTCCGTAGACCAGTTTAATCTCAGCGAGGTTAAAAAGTGTGCGTCGACCACTCTTGTACAGCTATTCGGAAGATTCTAGGGCGCATAGTAAACGCGCACAATGTTTACTCCAATCTCTTGCCAGAGTCCCTTGGCTGTAGGCAGGTACTAGCTAGCCTACATACTGCCACTTAAGCTGCTTCAGAGTTCAGTGACGCCCAGTGTTCCGTGAATTACGCGACGATTCTTTGCAGTGGCTGCATGCCATTGCGCAATCTGGGAGCCTACATCTCAGTGCATGTAGCAAAACATGCAGTTTTTGTTTCAGCTATCCATGCATGTTACGTGGAAGTTTAAGAAACCGATGCAATGTCTCACGCATGTCTTGTGAGTGACGACAACGGGGGAATCCTCCCCAGCTATTGCAACTATTCCAGTGACTTTCTATCGAGCAAATGCAAATGCAACATGCAGGAAGCCTACGTTCGAGTGTATTTTGGTTTGCATTGCCGTTGCACTCGTGGCAGCAGGTCAGGTCACACACACATACCTCATAGCACGATCATTTAACCGAAAGGCCACTTTTGGCAGCTCCCAGTGGATCCTAATGTCGACGTAATTCATCATGACAGGGTCTCGGAAAATAGATTAGCCGTCGTTCAGTCGTTCAGGCACTACGGCGGTAGGACCATTAGGGGTGATGGGAGATGGTGCGTTAAAGCTAGGGGGTTGTTTTATGGTTAGTGGAAAAACAACACTGTTGTAGACTACACGGAGAGCAGTGCGGGCGGAGCACATGGTGACGGCGGATGTCACGGTGTTTATCCGGAGGACGCAACTCCAAAAAGCACATCGACACCCAGATTACGCACATGATCCTCTTCCACCCCGTCCAACCATACTTCCAATCAGGGGTTAAAGAGCGAATATGGCATTAATGTGATGAATACTAGCCTACAAAGCAAAATGACAAATAAGACTGCATTGGTGTAGTGGGCCTGTAGATCATATGCCGGTAGATACGATAGGAGACTTACTTGGTTTTGTCCGAACTCATGTTGTCCAAGTGTCCTTTCTTGAATAATCTATTTTAAACCATAGATCCACGCAACAGAGCCAGCTGGAGCGCAATAGTTCGGCTGACTTTTTAATAAACTTTAACTTCTAAAGTGTCAGCCGCTGCGGCGCGTCGGAAACATAGATTAAAATGTCAAACCTCACAGGAACCCTTTTCTATCCCCGAGTATATCCCACACCTCGGCTTCTAATGATTCCTTGAATAACCCAGCAGCCCATGTTCTAGAAACCCCGTCCGAGGGATGATCGTAAAGAAACAAGTGTGTATGAAGAGGCTCTGCTGAGCTCAACGTGTAAACGTCCCGATATATAGTGCCATCCCTCCTTCAGCATGACGCCATGCGTAAAGGGGAGGTCAGAAAGCGAGGCGCGCCTCTGCTCTACCTGAGCGACTTCTCACGCTTCATGACTCACAACGCGCCAAATTAGATGATGGGAAACAATAGTAATAGAAACCGTCAAGCAGTTTAGGTTGATGTTTATCAGTGTCAGGGATTTTCATATCACTAAATTACCCTAATATATTTCCCATTTATTTTGTTCCATGCAGTTTAGTCAGTTGTGCATACACTAACTCGTTTCTAGATGCTGTTCAGGATATATATATTTTTTTGCTGAACATTGTCGAGGTAAAGAAAGCTGGGCTAGATGTTTTTGAGGACTACCACCATCTTCTGGAAATTGGTCGATTTCAAAGAACACCGGACTCACAAAATATGGTCAGAATATTTGTGCATTTTGTTATGCAAAACGGCAATCTATATGTTAAATAAAATCATCTTTATTAGTTTTGGACACTTAAAAAAAATTGCATGGAAATTTTGGCCTGAAAATACAATAAAAAATATTAAAAGTATTTAAAATAATTGAAATATTGTCTCACACACACACACACACACACACACACACACACACACACACACACACACACACACACACACACACACACAC
>JAOPJL010000125.1:12133474-12146242 GCA_027123545.1 Trisopterus esmarkii
CCCCCCCCCCCCCCCCCCCCCCCCCCCCCCCCCCCCCCCCCCCCCCCCCCCCCCCCCCCCCCCCCCCCCAGGGAGAAATAATCCAACACAGTAACAGCTTCTCAACGAGCCAAATTCTGTACAGTAAAACATTCAGGTAAATAGTTCAAAGTGCGTTATGGCTAATAAAATAACAAGTGCTCCAGCATACTCCAATGACGTAAGCATTCTATCCAGCACAATATGTCCCAGGGGACAATTCTTGACTATAAACAGTACATGTATCAGCATGTAGGGTTTAGTTGTCTCATTTACCTATTTTTTGGATGACTTTCTATGGAATGTCAGAGTACCAAAACCGTGGCCAATATAAGCAGTTACCATTTTAGACAAGTTTGGTGCGAAGGCTAAACTACCACGTCAATGGAAAACACAAAAGGAGACAATTCCATTTTAGTTGCTGCTAAACAAGTTATTTCTCGTCTCCCTTATGTCTGAACACATTCATTAACCTCCTCCTATCCACAGGTAGGATGGGTAGGATCCTACCCACAGGTAGGATGAGGTACTTCTCAATGACGGATTTTAGGAAAAAATAAAATAAAACGGTAAACCAGTTTCGGATTATACAAAATAATAATTCTTTAAAACAAAGTAATGAGCAGAAATAGATTATACTCCAGCACAAACATTCCATTTGTAGTAGTCAAACATTTAATATTTCTAATGTTTAAAGAGCATGGCTTTTGTATTTAAGTCTGTACTTTTTCCTTAAAGTTTGGAGCCATACCAAGTTGTTCAAAATCATATTTGACATTTGTGTTTGAACTGTAGTGCAACGGTCAAACCAATACAACTATAACGATTAGGAATCCAATACAAACTTTAGTATTTTAATGAAGTGTGTTGTTGGATTGCTGAATGAACATCCTCAAGATATTCTAGCTAGTTCACTCTACTCTCAACTCATCTCAAATTAAAAGCCAAGAGCTATTTCTAGTTTGTGTGAAATAACAGCTGTGAAGAGGCCAATATAACTATAGCTAACACAAAAGACTATTTACATTAAAAGAAAAGCTAACCAAACAATAACTGGTATCCGTTTCAAGAGCCAACAGATCTGATCTAATAACTCCAACTCAGGTGTTTGTTCAAATTTAGAGTATAATCCCTGATAACTTTAGTCCTGGTGCCTTAACCTATCAAGATCCGCCCATGGTCCTGGCCTTAAGAAAACATTTCCCCAAATGGAAATATAGTATTTACTGCATACATACAGCCAGGGGTGGTGGGGGGGTGGAGGTGGGTATCTGTGCAAAATATATAGGAGACCACAGACTAATCCACTGGGCTTATTTATCTATCCTTAGTGGTCAGCTTCTCAATCAGCTCTTGCAGTGGCACCAGCTCCTTCCTATCGATCAGGTTAAACTCCTGAAAGACAAGAAGACGAGGGGACACACTCATTCATAAATCCTGTGTGCGCAACAGTTTATTACAAGGGCCCGTATTTAACCTCCAGGTGTGATGTTGATTAACCATAACAATACATTTATAGCTCAAAATCTATCCTATAGCGGCAGGGGAAATGTCCACCCAGATATATGATAGAAACCAACCTGCGACCTTCCTACTATGAACTGAAAGGCCGATCAATGTGTTGTCATAACGATAGGCATAAAGATATGCGTCCCAGCATCTTCGTTCCTGAGCACTGTTTAACCATGCGACTCATCCTCAAAATTAAGACCGCATTATCATCGGCAATCATCAATGACACTCACAGAAATGTAGATCAAATATATTAAAAAATATTTTGCAGACAGCTGAGCTAATGTGAATAACGTTTGTTTCACCATGGTTCTGTTTTTCTAGAAGAACTGATCCCATGGAACGGTCAGCGATTGGCTGTGCTTGCATGTCAATCAAGACCTCTTCCTGATAAGCAGGCGGTCCTTGCCAGAGTTGGCAACACCGTGTCCCAGAGTTTCTGAATGAATGATGGCTGTTTCTGCGAGACCATGGCTCAGTCAGTCGACAACCTCAACCAAAGAGACTAAAGGGAATGAACCCTGGCTTGACTCCCAATGAGTTGCATGCCTTACCTGGACGAAGAAGATGAAGTGTTTGAAGGAGGTGTTGAGATGGGCCTCCTCCTGGAGCTGCATGACAGAGTCAAAGTGCTGGTGGTAGATGTGGGCGTACACCCTGAACAGACGCTTCAGAATGGTCTTCGCCACAGACATGAAGTTACGCTTGAAGGGGACGCCTTGAGTCAACAGAAGAAATACCATGGGGGAGAAAAACAATTCTGTGAAGGACTTCTACTGAGAGGAAAGCACGTATGGCTAATGTTATGTAACACAAGAAGGGTGATTGCACAACATAGACAACGAGGTGGCTATGTTGTGGCTATGTCTCTACACTGTTATGCAAGAATATAACAAGGTAAATGCAAACAGACTCGTTTTGTTTTACCTAGTAGAGCAATATAATCACTTTTCACCTTTACTTGGAGGTGAATTGGTCAAGGTAAAGGGCCCAATATGATTATGGTGATGCCAAGTGACTATTAGAGGAGTGGTGTTTGACTATGTTACGGAGCACAACAGCGTTTTCATAAGGGACACTGTTGATGGTGTCAATAAAGAAATAAATACCAATCTTTGAGGGGAACAGCGTCTCGTCGTCCAGCTGGTCTTGAACCCAGGTCATGAGGTAATCTATGTATTTAGGAGCCGAGCATTTGATTGGTTTCTTGATGTTGGTTCCGTCGGCCCAGTGGTACTCGTACCTGTGAAAGTGACGGATGGAAAACATTTAAAAAACTGTTTAAAATGCTGTTATTCCATCTAGATGCTTTTCAGTTTTAAGTACAGTCAAGTAGTAGGAAACAGCACAGCAGACAGCAAGCACATCTAGCATCGCCTGCTATTGGACCAGGTCACTTCTTTATTTATTCAATACCAATTTTGTAATTGTATACACGTTTTATTTGGAACACCTCTTTCCCGACTGTTAAGAGCCGGCCCGTAACTTCCTGCCACACTACTGTCCTATAAACGTGATGCATCGTTGGAGTTTAGTAATTCCATGACACACACACACACACACACACAGCAATTAAAAGCTTTAGCAGCACCCTGAACGGGTGATTTTCATTGTCCTTACAGTGACTAAGAGAAACGGATCATGTTTACACACAAACCTCCACTTATGAACATATTGATGGGTGTGTAAGGACCTATAAAACACACATCAATATGGATGTATGAGGACCTCCCTCCCCTCTCTTACTTGGGACCCGCAGACATCACTGAACAGCTCACTTCTGTGCAGAAGTCGGTGATGGTACCATACAGCATATTGATCTGGTTGAAGAAATCCACAGCTGCAAACGAGAAGGGAGGTAACAATTTAATACCGGTCCTGATTTCTAACACGACCCCCTGCACTCGGACCTGATGCTGGGTTTCCTAGACCTGTAGGTGGAGTTCTGGTCAAGCTTACTGTTCACGGCGACCCACTCGTTCAGGTCTTCCCCTTCCGGCAGCATGACCGCCATGCGCAGGTTGCCGCTGCCCAATGTGGCCTCCGCATGCTTCAGCAGCTCGTACTGATGAGAGCCCTCCGGAATATTCTTTTTGGGTTTGAATGTCTTGGAGGATCGACTTCCACTGGGGAAGGAAATCGATAGAAATCAACCAATATAATTATTTATGCATTGTTTTTTATCCATGATCACTTGGATTATTGTACATGTATGCCACACACACACACACACACACACACACACACACACCATCTAATTCATATGTGGGTGTGACATAAAGCCACACTGTTTAGTCAGAATCAGCTTATCAAACCCCCAAAATTGCATCCATTGTATACTAGTGTACAGCGGCCCCACACTAATGAAAGACATTGGGCCCGTAGACCGGTGAACTGATGAATCTGTAGAAGTCCAATTTATCCGTTGACAAGTACAGTGCATTACATAATTGGCTCCCTTGTTTCCACCATTGTAGATGGACAACCCCGTTCAATGAAACAGTAAAAATGTTATTCTTCTTTGTACATTCTATATTGTATTCTACTTTGTAACTTCTACATTCTACTACAATATAAAATGAAATGCGTCAGACCAATCATCCAGTATTTTAGATTAAAATCTGTCGCCTACAATCGCTCGTAATCTCACAATAATCCAGGAGTCCTGTTCCTCCAAAACTCCTGTGTCCGTCCCTCTAGCCCCCATAACGAAGATCATCTCCTTAAAACAATATTATTATGGATTCATTAATAACACCGAAACGGTGTGCTCCGACCGCTGGGAGTTCAGTGAACCAGTGTCCCAAACAAACTATTAGTCAGGCCTGTCATCTAGATCCAAGATCACGTACGATCACGTCATTTTTGGGGTTTTCGGCACACATTAAAGAGGAACATGTCACAACATCAGTCCAGTGTGTTGGGTGGTCCTGTGTCACGGAGAGCCCCCCTGATGGAGACTAGGAGCCTTGTGGGGTCGATCCAGGAAGTGGCACTACCCTGACTATCGTGAGCTGGGAGCTCGTTACATTGAACTCCAACATCACTGACAATAGCATACATCATGTTAAAAATCCGAGCTTGAATACACATTGATGGATTGCATTGTAACTCACAAAAGAAAGCTCATGTTTCTTCGAACCACACCGAATGGTTCCAGTAAGATGGTGGGACAAAGTATCGCACTCCGTTTCTCTTCACGGCCACCCGACAGAAACACACCGGCCACCGACGACAGACCTTGTTGTAGTCCTTCCGGTAACAAAATCATAAAATCGTTCAGAAATACTCCCGAGTACCGGTTGAGAATCGGTCCCCTTACACTGGCACCAGCCACAAACCAGAAGAAACAGCGCACTCAATGGGTTCTTCTTCTGGTTTGATCAACAGCGATACGAACTCACACCGATATGTGACGACCTCTGGTGGCCAAACGACGACCCTGCAGTCATACAGTCTGCTTTACCCTTTAAAAAACTACCACACAAATGCGTCTGTGAGTACTATTCGTTGCGCCTCGTAGTTTTCAGATCATACATTCTCACGTTTTCCATTATTTCGCATTTAGACGAACCGGTGGAGGCATTCAGTTCATCATGTCATGACTGATTTGCTTCGTGAAATGTACTGCCCCTGGAGGCTCGTTCTCTCGCGTGATTTCCTGCAGCATATCTAGTACTGGTGATGGAGCCTCGTTCTCTCGCGTGATTTCCTGGAGCCCATCTGTTAACATACAGGCTTGGAGCGCGGAGAGGTGGGAGCATGGGGTTGGAGACGGTTGTCAAGTCACAGGTTGCTGTCAAAAGTTCAAGGGTGCGCGCGTTTTTGACGAGGACGAGCCCGCTTTACTCCGCCCGCCCACCGGTGTGTTGACGCAACCTAGGAGGGTTCGAGCAAGATACGAATAGCCTTTTAGCAAATAGCAGATCTGCATTCAATGCAACACATATTTCACATAATATCATACTCATACTTTCGGAAGACGTGCATATGCTCATGCTATCATTCTCATTCTTACATATTTATGAAAACGCACATATACTGTCAAAGCAACATACGCAAAGACAAACACCACACAACCCAACACACACCAAACCTTAACAAGTGTGCAAAAAAACCGACTGTACATGTTTTGATGCACTTGTCAAACGTCATGATGCGAAGGTGCCATAGATACGCCTAGACCACAGGGGGCAATATTTGGATGCATTAATTTGATTATTTGTTTGTTTATTTATTTATTTCATTATTTATGAATGTGCTCATGTTTTCATGCATCAATTAAATAATCTATTCATGTATGTAAATATGTTAGTGTTCTCTCATAGATAAGACAAGGTTGTTCTCTGCGTGTATGTAACGAAACCCTGCGGGCGCTAGGACCTCCGCGGACGCACGTTGAGCAGCCAGCGCCCCCATGCGAGCAGCGGTCCTATCGCGAGATGAGCGTGACGTTGAGCCGCTAGCCCTGGGAGCTAGTGTAGCCCGTCTGTATTCAGCCCAGCTAACAGCCAATAGCTGGCTTGTTGCGAAAACGGATGTTCCGAGGTTGACAGGTCGATGTCTGAGAAAGCCCATTACTGAGTGGCGTGTTAGCTAGGTAAAAGAAACCCCATTCCCCGGCTCGTCCTTACACAACGTGTCGGGGTTATCGGGGCCTACTGTCGCCCTCCGGAACACACCTTTATGGACCCTGGCGTTTTTAAACCGACGGGTTGTGTGTTGACATATTCTTTCTCTGCCCTTTTCCACTGCAGCAAATCAAGATGGAGTGTGAGTGGAAGCCAGACGAGCAGGGGCTCCAGCAGATCATACAGCTCCTGAAGGAGTCCCAGTCGCCGGACACGTCCACCCAGAGATCCGTCCAGCAAGTATCCTTCCATGCCTCCGACGATCCCCTCCTTAGACGGGACTGGGTTCGATCCCCTCCTTAGACGGGACTGGGTTAGATCCCCTCCTTAGACGGGACTGGGTTCGATCCCCTCCTTAGACGGGACTGGGTTCGATCCCCTCCTTAGACGGGACTGGGTTCGATCCCCTCCTCAGACGGGACTGGGTTTGTTTGGGGGACCAGATTGTCTGACGTGTGGTAGCATGGATGTTGTTCTACGGATTGAAGCCAACACCAGAGTGGTCTGTGTGTTGTTCTCCGGCTCTCTGGCTGCCAACATGTAGCTCTCAGCAGCACGTTGAGTCGGGTGTGTGTGTGTTGTTAACCACAGGGTTTGACTGCCAGGATGGTTTTAGGGTCGCTACCAACAATCAGGTGTCATTTGGGAATCCGTCACCTTGCGATCGCCCTCTCTCGGCTCGTGGTTAGGCGATGGATGATCGCTCCTTGATTATCAGAATAAAAAAAGATCAGTCCTAAGGATTCGTGGAGGAAAATTGCATTCGTTTAATTAACGTTACGTTGTGGTTGCATGGCTTTAAACGGCGATATTAGAATCTACAAAACCGTAATAACTGCAACATTACACCAATTTAACATTCTACTGTAAAGTGTTCGGATGTGTTGTTGGGTTTATACTCTTATCCAGTGCGTCCTGTGTTTGGCTAATGATGAAGGCTGTGGCGTATTGTCTATGGCTTGCTATGGTGTAACTGTTGTGTTCCACTTCATCTGGAATGGGACGTGTTTTCTCATTGAATGTCAACATAATTAACCTAATGTGACCGATATTAGGTCACTAGAGCCGACTGCATTCCCAGCTGCAGATGATCACGATAGAGACAACCTCTTTGATGTGGACTATCTTTAATTAGCAGTGCTTCTCCGATTTGCTATTGTCCTTGCCATTCCGTTTTCTAAATATTATATATACTATACTACTTCTATAGACCTAGATCTTTTTTTATTTAAATCACAACAATTACAAACATAATGATGCACTTGGAAAGCTATTAATTTCAAGTTACAAAGCACAGTATAATAATGTACCAAGTAAGCCATGAAAGGAGGCAAACAATTAGATTAAAGAGAGGCCCATTGCAAATAACGGCTGTAGTCATCGAGTCTAATCATGGGTCTTTATATTGCATGTCTTCATCCAGTTATGTTTGTGCCTTCTTCAGGCTAGTCTATGAGATATTCCAATAACCAAACCTCTAGAACCAAGACCTTGTTCTGTTATCCCTGTTGATATGCTAAATTAAGAATATGTCTTCTCCATTTCACTTTTTGTTGTATTATTTTTGTTTTGTTAATTGGGTCCATTGTACTGGATTTTCCTTGTTAATATCCCCTTTTAATTGAATTGAGTTGTATAATCTCAATATGCTTAGCAAGCCTTTCTTATAGTTATCATTTTAATTCTGACAGTGTTTAAAGGGCCTACTATTAAACGTTATTTGGCTTCACCTTATTATTCAATCACAATTTGTATCAATAGATAAATAGTCAAAGAGGTTGTGGATCCTAGGTCCATCTGGTGGTACCCGGTACACTGTTGTATAGTGCAGTGGAGGGAGGGTTGTAATTAGATTCCTATTCTGGCTAGCTGGCTAGCTAGCTAGCTGCAGCAGCTGTACTTGGCCAGAATACAAATCTCATTACAAGCTAACAAGCTAGAAGCTAGCCAGCTAGCTTTGACATTTACAATCCTTTTTGTAAGATGCAGACGATCCACTGCACGACAGATCTCTGCCTATGGCCCTTGGGTATAGACTCATGATCAGTTGCTATTTTTTTTATTTTTATGAATTGGCCCCTTTAGCAACAACTAAGATACAATTAATACAGTCAATGGCTTTTTAGTAGGCTTACAACATATTTTGATTTGAAAACAAATGACTGTTTCTACTCTGCATTGCTTATCGTTTGTAACTATCGACTATTATAGCCGGATTTAATGTTGTTGATGTTTCCTGGTCATACGTGTTGGATGATTAATTCTGATTTGCATTATGACTGGATGTTGTTTTGTAGCTGCTAAATATTGACACATCTTCCTTAATGCCTGTTCCCAGAGACTAGAACAGCTCAACCAGTATCCTGACTTTAACAACTATTTGATATTCGTTCTCACAAAGTTAAAATCAGAAGGTAAGATTTTTTTCTGACTCTTTCAAGACATTGTAATGACCCTGGATGGTAAATAGGTGGAAAGGTCCTTATCACAGAAATAAATAACATTACAGAAAATAATACTGGCTCTGAAATATCACACAATGTGTTCAATGGGAAAAATCTCAGCTGTGTTCCTCAAAGCACACAGTATTTATTTAATATATGTATACATATATATATATATATATATATATATATATATATGTATATATATATATATTATACATTTAAATATTATATGAATATAAAAATAAGAATACTAATTGCCATCTCCTTGCCGTAAGGGTACATTTATTGATCTAATCCGGGTCTTCTTGAGTGAGCGGCCTGCCTGCTATGGCGTGGATACTAGATGATAGGGCTCTCAGAATATGGGTCACTCTAAATTTAAACGTAACGCCTAGCAACGCTCAACTCTTGACCAGGCTGTCCGTGCCATAGACGGCCTGATTGTTAAGACATTCAGGGCTGCGGGGTTATAGGACTGTTGTCAAATCAGATATCAACTGGTTAACCAACCCAACTGTTCTGTATATACCGGCCCTAGTGTTTAGCAAAATATGTCTGTGAGGTTTTATTTAGGTTTTATGTAGCTTATCATTTTTATATTTTTCACAATCATAAATCATAATTGATAAACCTACATGTTTTGTTACACTTGTCACAACATTTTCACAGGTTTAGATAAGGATCGTTTTCCAAATATTTATTCAGAAACCCAAACAGATTGTAGCATACTAATGGCTGTGTCGTTCTTTATTTTCTAAATTTTCTCTTCTTATTTTCGCCCGTGGTGGGCTAAAACTGAAGGATTATTCCGGGAGAACAATGATTGACCGTGTCCTTGTGTATCATATTATGTATATATATATATTCTGAAGGCTCTAACTGGATTATCTTCCCTCTAAGATGAGCCCACTCGCTCCCTGAGTGGCCTGATTCTGAAGAACAACGTCAAGGCTCACTACCAGTCTTTTCCTAACGGCGTCTCGGACTTCATCAAGAATGAATGTCTACAAAACATTGGCGATTCCTCCCCCCTTATCAGGGCCACTGTGGGTGAGTAGCCCCATGGTTTTTATTTCAACTTAAATTGTTAGTGTGTTTAGCTTGTTGCTCAGAGTTTACCTGCTGATCTCTCCTGAACAGTGACTCTTTCTTACAGAATAATTTTATTTGAACTTTGTACTTGTTCTCTACAGACTCTTAACACAGAGATCCAATCAAGTTTCATGGGTTAAATGTTAAACCTATGTCAAATGAGTGAGGTTGTAAAAACAAAATCTGTAATGCAAACAATATGCAACAGTTATAGATGAAGAAGGCTGTTGCAAAGCATGTACTATTAGCAGATTGGAGATTGCAAGTCATGACAGTGGGTGACACGACATTTCCCCAGATGAAACAGCTCAACGGAAGCCAGCAGTGATCCGTCTATGAAAGATAAATCGTGTTTCAAAACCCAGTCACATCTTTAAAAGCCATCAGTTGATTTTGGAAGAAGATTTTGCAAAGGGAAGAAGTGTGTGGTTAGACCACTAAGAAATCATTTATTTTATTACTAACACTGTGTTACGATGCAGAGGTTGGCTGGATTAGATTACAATCACCATCTGTTTCTCATTTTGTAATCCAACATCAGAATACAAGAACAAATGGCAGTTTCTTTGGTATATATATAAAAAAACGACTATTGTTTCAACATTTGAAGCACACCATGTTACCATTTTAGATCTTCATTGCTGGAAGCTATGTTTGCAGGATGAACATGAGTGTGGTCAACTCTGTTGTGTTTATTTTATGGGGTACACTTTTGGACAGGGAGCTAGGTTTGAATAATAAAGTTAACAAGAAGACTGTCAGTTCATCTAATAAGTCCTTCCCCAAATGTTGTGTTTGTGTCCCAGGTATCCTTATCACAACCATCGCCTCTAAAGGAGAGCTACAGAACTGGCCCCAGCTCCTGCCTAAACTGTGCCTCCTGCTGGACTCTGAGGATTACAACACGTGTGAGGTAAGTGTAATTACGTGATACGGGTCTTCAGACTTGACCTAGTTTTCACGTTATTTAACTCCAGTCAGATGAAGTGGGCTTGAATTTTGCAACTGTGTTTAAGTATATAATGTCACAGCAGACGTGACAATTTGTGGTACGAGGGCCACGATCACGTCCCTTTTTGGTTCACACCACAGTGCACAGTTCATGCACGGTGACTTTAACTAGGGATTTAAAGTGGGTTGGGTGGTTGATCTACCTCTTCCTGCAGGGTGCGTTCGGAGCTCTGCAGAAGATCTGTGAGGACTCTGCGGAGATCCTGGACAGCGATGTTCTCGACCGGCCGCTCAACATCATGATCCCCAAGTTCCTGCAGTTCTTCAAGCACATCAGCCCTAAGATAAGGTGTGCTACATCTGACTGACTTTCCAATGCATGATGATGGTATGGTTGTTTTCAAAGTAACTCATCAGCATCTGAATTGTAAAATCCTTCCCTTTCCAGACAGGCAAATTACAAGTTTAACCTGCAATACATCAAATTTCTACAAGTTCTAAAATAGACCTAGACATACTGTATCTGTAGCCAATGCTGATCCATAATAATTTCATTATCGAAAATCCCATCCTATAACTGACAATGCATGAATACATTTAACTGTAATCTACACCGGCCCGACCGGTTCACCTCTTTGTTTACATGCCTGCTGCACCTCCATGTTCGCACAGTAGCCCAGAACAAACAAACTGTTCTGGAGAGGCACATATCTTCTCTTCTCCTAGGAATGCTATCCTACTTGTAAGCTCTGAACTATGATTCCCCAGACCTTAACGTGAACGGCGTTCAGACACGCCTACCGCTACGCCTACCGCTGCGCCTTGAGGGTGATCTGCTAAAGGGATGAAGATGCGGTGTGGGGATGTTTTTTTAGTTTTTTGTTGTGAAACGACTTCCGCTCGTTGCAGGTCTCACGCCATCGCCTGTGTCAACCAGTTCATCATCAGCCGAACCCAGGCTCTGATGTTACACATCGACCCCTTCGTGGAGGCAAGTCTCAAGCCGTTTCAAATGTCATTCGGTCTCCACAAGCCATTGAATGGGCCCCTATCCCATTGCACCATTACACCATGTGAATAAACAATAACAATGACCATTTCATCATCGCTCCCTTTTCCGATGTCTCAAGTGGGCGGGTCAGTCGCTCCAGCTGTACGGTAGACGGAGCAGCTCCCAGTCTACCATAAACGCGCTCCGCCCGGTTGGATACCGCCACGTTGTGATGTCACGATGGGATGGATAATGAGTTGTCTCAGTCAGCCCCAAGCGCAGGGAGCATGAATCTCAGTCCGCCATAAAGAGCGAGTGGTATCGTAGCGGTCTGACGGAGCGGTGCACATGGCGGGTGAATGGGCCGGCGGCTCTATTTATATCACTCGCTCCCGTCGAGTACGCAAGTCTTTTTTTTGCCACGGACATTCCCTAGCCATTATTTAACAATGTACACATATGTTATATCAGCTGGGCCCGCCGCGGCCCTGTGCTCGGGGCTTAATGGCTCGTGAACATGACACCCGGTGTCATGGTAACCAGGGCACCCTTTAAATATACGCCCCGGGCGGGACACTTTTATCACCGGTGTGAGGGACGGTCCTGGGACGGCTCTGGAGAACACTAACCCTCTCCTTATAGCGCCACGCTCCTCCCATACACCAACACGTTTTCCTGAATCCAGACAATTCATCGAGGATTTTATCTCCTTGTTGGGTTTAAAACTCACCGGGCCGGCAAAGTGTGCCGCTCTCGCCCCCCCATCTCTGTCCGTGTCCACAAACAACGTTTATGTGGCTCTATTTTAATAGCGGCCCTGCCCTGTCAGACGACCCTGACACAACCCTGAGCCCCAGATGGGCCGTGGATAAACCTGCCTCCCTAAACAGGAAATCAATCCCTTTTATGGCCTGTTAGATTGTCATAGAAGGGGGGGGGGGATGAAGAAATCAATCTCTTGTGTTGAGGTGGGAGTGACATTATTTACTGCAGGTGACTATTCCAACTCTATATGTTCCGAAATTCTGAAATCCTATTACTGATCTAATGGATGGTGTGTGTGTGTGTGTGTGTGTGTGTGTGTGTGTGTGTGTGTGTGTGTGTGTGTGTGTGTGTGTGTGTGTGT
>JAOPJL010000125.1:12260561-12274261 GCA_027123545.1 Trisopterus esmarkii
CTCTCTCTCTCTCTCTCTCTCTCTCTCTCTCTCTCTCTCTCTCTCTCTCTCTCTCTCTCTCTCTCTATATCTCTCTCGCCCCCCCCCCCCCGCTCTCTCGTAGTTTGCGTGTTACATCATCACGCCATCGCTGTCCTCCTGTGGCCCAGTGAACCGGCTCTGCACGCCGCGGGGATTGAGTCTACTACGCACGCTCCCCTTTGAACCAGCGGGGCCCGGGCAGACGGCGGGAGGGACACATCCCTTGTCACGGAAGCCCTGCCTGCAGGCCTCTGTGGGTCGGCCATGACACCGCCGGGTTACAGTAGACCCACAATAGAGGCTCTGCTAACGGGGCCGTGGCTCGGGTATTGGATATCAGCTAATTGGTTTTATTGTTTGGGTCTGTGATCTTTATGTTAGGTCTTGGTAGACATGTGAATGTTAATACTCTCGGTTATAATGTCTTAAGCGAATGGTGGCTGGGAGTCGTTCTATGCCAATTAACGGTATCTTTTTTTATGTGTGGCCCTCATCCTTTGAGATAACCCTGCTGCTCGTACCGGAGGCCCTTCTGAATGGCGCAGTGGAGCATTTAGGTGTGTGTGTGTGGTGTTGTTTTTCATTTCAAATCGTTAAGCGTAATGAAACGTTTGAAGACGTTTCAATAGGAAGCCCTATGGTCTCGTATAAGAAAAGTTGCAGGCATCAGTGCTAAAATAACACTCGCACTAACACACCTTGCAGCGGTCAACACACATGATCATTTTCTTGCAGGTGCACGAGCTATTTTCGTCTAAGGGCAAATGAGCCACGTTTAAAACATTATATATATTATAGTTTAAAAAGGTCGACATTTTAAATGAGGCCTACCTAATTGGATGCACATTACTCTTGTTCTCTCTCTTTCGCTCTCTCTCCCTCTCTCTTTCTCTCTCTCTCTGTCTCACACACACACACACACATACACACACAAACACACACACACACACACACACGCACATACAAATACACACGCAAACTTGTATTACTTCATTACCTCTTTAATATTGTGAACTGTTGAATAACTAAATTTTACTTTACTTTGTTTGTTTTGATAATATAACTATATTAGAAATAGCTTACAAATAATCACTTTTATATTTACACAACCTAGGTTTAACCTATTTAAATATATAGACAAGAATATTGTCATTTAAAACATTTAGATAAACTCTAGCTCTCCCGGTAAATAAGCTTGTTTCCAAACCACTGAGCTTTTTGAAAAACGATATTTATTCTTATTGAAAAACAAATAGTGTAAAAATATCACACTTCAATTACACAATACTCTTCAAAGAATGTACAATATTTTATTACTGAAATAAACATACACTGCATATAAATGTAAGACGTTTTTCTCTGTGTCCCCCGGTACAAAGTACAAATCAAACGAATAAAAAAAACTTTGATTTGTGAAACTAAAGAAACAATGTGTTTGACACAAATACATTTGCCTTTTTTTTCCTCCAAACATGACGATCGATCACCTGATTAATAAGTGGTTGTCCTGAGACGCCTAGGCGGAGACTGAGACCAATCATTCACTGGAGGAGCAACGTCAGAACCCAACGAGTCTGAACATAAATAGATCTCTTTTATACAGCGTGAATATAGGCACGACTAGTGTTTTATGTCCGTCATTCAGCTGCGTGCTATCGAATCAAACATACAAAAATAATCCTACCTTCAAAGAGGGGGGCTTTTGGGTTTTTGTTTTTGTTTTTCTTGAGAAAAAAAAAAGAGTTACGAAATTAACAGCCGTGATCAGCACCGTTCACTATTCTGTGGGGAAAGTTCTCCACAACCGTGTGCACAACCGTCCCTGGATGGACGCCCGCGGGCAGGCCGCTCGACCGCGGGGTCAGCGAGGAGGGCAGCCCCGGAACCCCAGAAGTCCGCGAGGCACATGAGTTGGTGGGGCCCGGGGACCCCCCGATGAGGCTCTCTATGGAGAAGGGCGTCCGCTGCACCTGGGAGCCGGCCTTCTGCACGGGGGACCCGGTGGTCTGCAGACCCGGGCTCAGACCCGGGCTCAGCTGGGGGTAAAACCTAGTCCTCCCCAGGTCGGTGGTGGCGGGCATCAGGGACGGGGCTGGGATAATGGTTCCCGTGTGCGAGTGTCTGGATTGTCGCTGCTGCTGCTGCTGCTGCTGCTGCTGCTGCTGCTGCTGCTGCTGCTGCTGCTGAAAGGCGAAAAGCGCAGAGTGCGTGTGGTAGGACTGCAGCTGGACGCCGTACCCGTAGGGTCCATAGCCGTACGCGGCGGCGTTGGCCATAAAGCCCCCGTGCTCCCGCAGCAGGTCCTGCGCCTGCTGCCGCTTGAAGCGTTTCCTGCGTCTCAGAAAGCTGCCGTTGTCAAACATATCGGCCGACTCTGGATCCAGGGTCCAGTAGTTCCCCTTCCCGGGGTTCCCTGGCTCCCGGGGTATCTTCACAAAACAGTCGTTCAGGGACAAGTTGTGTCGGATGGAGTTCTGCCAGGCGGGGAACTTTTCCCGGTAGTACGGGAATCGGCCGCTGATGAAATCGCAGATCTCGCTGAGCGTGAGGCGCTTCTTGGGGCTCTGCAGGATGGCCATGGTGATTAAGGCGATGTAGGAGTAAGGTGGCTTCACCAGCGTGTTCTTACTCACGGGTTTGTACGAGTCCCGGGAAGAGGAGCTGTCCGTGCACGGCGGGGACCCGGACAGGATGCGGCTGTCCTGCAGGTCCGAGCCCTCGTCCACGTAGGAGCGCGTGTCCCCATCCTCCCCCTCGCCCACCACGTCAATATCCGTCTCCTCCGACAGGAGGGAAGCATCCGACATCTCGGAGCTCAGAGTCATGGCTCCCGCGCGTCGGGATGTGGTCCAGGGCAAACAGCGGGGATCGAGAGGGGTGCGGACTCACAGCCGGTCCTCCTGCTTCAGGTCCTGGGAGGGGGGGGTGCGCGTCGAGCGGGGGTCGCCGGCGGTAAGAGACGTCTCCTTTCTCCTCTCCACTTCCATATGTGTTGGTCGCCCAGCTCACGAGAGATCCGAGGGTCTGGGATGAATGGGGTGGTCTGAAAAGGGCCACATCTGAATCGTAGAAAGGGCGGACCTCTAGTGGGGCTTTATACCGACCCTCTGATCACATGGTCGCTGAGCGTCATCAGGGATGTGGAGGAAAAAAACGGGAGACAACGGGGAAAAATAAAACTTACAGAAAGGGGGGAATTAAACGCGAATGGTTTCCGAATAGGTGAGGCTTTTATGGTCAATAATGGTCTAATTCGTTTTAATATGGCCGATGCATTTTCTTTTGCTGTTAATTAATTAATCGTTTTATTCTCAGGCCAATAGGCCCCTAGCTGTAGCCTAACCCACATATAATTAATACCTAAATAAATTCGCAATTATATCATGCCATCTTTGTGATCTATATTTAGAGACATCCCGTTCACACTCCGGATGATCCAGCCGTCCTCACGGGGAGCCGTTAACGCATCGGTCCCTGTCCCGGGTCCCGGGGCCGCTGCGCCCCTCACTCCCTCACTGCAGCACCGTGCATGGTAAACGAAAGGTGGGGTGCCACTGGCTTGGGTCTCCTCCATAAGCCTACAGTTTAGTTATTGAATATGCATGAGTAACTAAAGCCTAAGGTTCCAAAATATGACTAAATAAATAAATTCACTACAGTATTTTTTATTTCACCGAGTGAAATAGGTCATACACATCTTGGTTATAAATATAACGTAGGCCTATTTAAAATTGGGCGATTGTCAAATTCATCCACTGGTAAAGATCCAATCGTTGGTCCAATGTGTGTGTTGGTTGCATACGTTTGCTTAAACCGTTCATTCAAATGAAAACACTTTTATGACTCTTGTAAATGATAAATAGATTATTGGCCTGCTTTCACCTGCGGGCAAACATTAGACATTTCCCATTCCCAATATGACTTGAATTGTAGTCCGACGACGTTATTATTGAAGGCTTGATTTATGGCTACGAAGAAAATAAAATCTAGTTTGATCAAAATCAATAGCCTACAATACATTTTAATAGGCTTACTTGAAACCAAGGAATCTCAGCAACAATGAGCTGTTCTTTGTGGTAGGCCTCTGGCACGATCTTGAAACATTTGGCTTTGGCATATTGCATATTTCGTCAGAAACGAACTAACGAGCCTACCAACTGTAGGCCTATAATTAGCCTATAGCAGTGAAATAGCCTGGTGCCCGTACCACATGAGCCCCAGCATGTCGGCCTGGGAGCCCGTATGAGTGAGGCTGTAGGCCTAATGTTAATCAACCTACATGTGTAGGAGCAGGCCTACGCTCACACACCGCAGGGTTCGGCTACTCCTGGTGAATAGGGTTATAAGGTGACCTCTAGGAAGCCTCTACAGCACCATCTAGCGGTACATGGGCCATAAAGAAGTAACTTGGGTAGGCTGCATGAGGGGAGCTGATGTAGTCTGAAGGCCCTCGGGCCTACCCTTATATGGGCTGCTTATTTAAGAAGATCAATGTTTTTCCTTTACTGTTTGTTTTTCCTTTCAGTGTGTAAACATCTTGCGATATCAGTGGTTTAAAGATTGACTATGAGGATTGAATATGAATCTTTAAAATAAACTAATTTTAACTAAATGTTTTGGCCTAAGTGAGCAATAGCCTACAGGTCGAATAAGCTCCGCTTTGCTCATCGTTAACTGGATTGTTTGCTTGTTAGAGTGTTTTTTTTTTGCGTATAAAAAGAATCAGAAGATAGCAAAAGTATTAGACATCGGATGCTGCCTCGGATCACAATGAAAGAACAATGAATGAACACCCGATTGTTACCTAACAATTCGTGTCTTATACCTTTGTTAGGCTATGTTTGCATGAATCCACCAAATAATGGCCTTCTCAACAGGCACCGTACCGGGTGATGGGCAGTAGGGGTAGTATTAGGAAAAGGTAAAGGTAACTTTATTTGTACCCAAGGGTAGATTCGGTTCCAGGTAAAAAGAAGGCCTATATGAGGGGTGCGCTTATAATAGTTTTTTAATGAAACATTTAATCGTATCCATCGCTAAATAAACACACACGATACAATAACTGCAAAGAAACATGTAGTGGCCAAAGTTACTCCATGGCACATCACAAGGCGGAGTGTTGTTTTAGTCGTAGGCTACACCTTCCACTGCGCCACGCGCCACAGAGCCAGGCCTGAGTAGTCGTCAACAGGAGCTGAGGAGGAGAGGAGGAGAGGAGGAGGGGTGGAGGAGAGGCGGAGAGGAGGAGAGGAGGAGAGGTGGTGAGGAGGAGAGGAGGAGAGGAGGAGAGGTGGAGAGGAGGAGAGGATGAGATGAGAAGGCGTGCTAAACCACCACAAAGTGCTCCTAAATCCCCCTCTGCGATGGGAGGGGTGTCGTGCGGTGCCCACACGGAGGACGGGGACACCACTCAGCTGCCCAACGCAGCCTCCTCCGCCCTGGTTCCCTCCCTGACTGAGACCGTTAAACATCAGCTAAACGAGGCCCCGGGGCCACAGGGTGAGGCCGTGTTGAGCGGAACCCACTCGGCCCTCACAGAGTCACACATTATTCGATCATGGGAAGGATAATGTTAATTATAGTGAATGTATTGATCAGCTATTTGCATTCCGTGAGTCCTTCTCAACATATAGGCCTGCATGGTGAGATGTGCTGACATTGAATTATGAACAGTTCGGTTGTGCTTATTTGGTCGAATTTGGGATTTTTTTGTCACTTTTTAAACAGTTTCCGCTGTCATTCATTTCATTATTAGTTCCGTTTTCCTGGTATATTCTACATTTATTAAAGCGCTCTAAAAGGTCCTAGACCGCTTTTAAATCCAATCTCTGGAAACTATGTTGTATGCTTAAATTGTGGAAGCAAAAAATAACCTCAATGGTATAAACTCCCAAACAATCATAGGCCTACAACGAAGGAATAAACAAAATAACCACCAAATAACGACCGACGGACAGACAGACAATGAATACATTCATCAATGAATTATTCCGTTCGTGAATGTAAAGCATAAATAATGTTCCCCATGGTTAATTAAACATACACTTATAAGAAGTAGAACGATGGTTTGAACAAAAACATGATACCCTGAAACGACAAAGAAAGATTGACCGGCCATCGACAATTCCCAACTTTTAAAAACGAAACGCTGCTTGGTTAAATGATTGTTTCTGTAGTCATGAAATAAGAGCTGGTGTCCCCTCATCCATCCCTCCAGCCGCTCCAGGTAGGCCGACCGCATCGTCCTCACCTGGTGCTGATGCTGCGGTAGATCCATCCCGCCGGGCGCCCCACGCGCACCACGCGGTAAGCTGTTAGTGATGGTGTTCCTATTAAGTTTAGGGCAGGTTTGCCCGGGAAGCCCTGACACATTTGCTAAAGGCGTATTAACACACCGAGGCCTAATGTAATACAGTTATGTCCAGTTCAATGATATTGCATGTTTGAAGGGAATTTAAATATGTAGGCGGTACAGGCCAGGTGGAGGAAGGAGACGCGGAGCCTACGGAGGCCTGCTTGCTCTACAGGTTCTTCACCTTTCATAAAATCGCAAACGGTAATACTCAGATAGCTTATCTTTCTCATTTTTTTTAATGTAAAGGAATTCATCCAGATTATGAACCTCGGGGAGGTTCTCAGTCTTTAAAACGTGCACGACACAATATGTTAGACTTTTCAAACTATGGCATCATATGGAATCAAGGGTAACCCCATGATAATTTAGGAGGATAACAAAATGTAACGTACGTTACGTATTCATCTCCAATAGCCTTTGTGAGAAAATAAATATGTGCCCATCAGACCCAAACAAATGCTCTTTCAAGAATTGCAAATCGCCAAATATATTTCTGGGAACTGGAAAAGGCCCTGGGAGGTATTTGCACAACTTTTGCTGCAGATTCCCACTTGTGACTGATTACATTCTGCGCCTTCCCAAGTATGTAGATGCTTCCAAGTTTTTCTCAAACCTCATGTGTGAGCCCATATGTTTTCCAACCTGATACAGACAGTTTTTATGATTCATTGTTTTCTAATAACCTAGTCATTTAGCTTAGGAGTGGCATTCATCCAAAGTGACCGGAGATACAGGTCATTAAGGAACAGGTAAAGGGTTAGGCATCTTGCAAAAGAATGGCTACAGGTATACATTGAGAACCTCCAGACCATTGTGGACAATTACATGTGAAAAATGTTGGGTCACTTTTTTGAGTTATGGTTTAGGTTTTTTACGTTCTTCAGTGTCTTTAATTCCCCATGCTAGCATGTTGGCATGCTGCTGGTGAACCAGAATCAGCAGGAGGCTCTTGTGGTTTTGAAGCTACTACTTTTTCTCTCTCCATTATGTCGAACGTTACTGCAGCAAAGCTAGCGCTACACACAACCTAGCTTCATTTACATTAAGGGCATTCAGCAGGCTGAAATAATAGCAGTATGAAACAACAGTATGGATGTTTATAGAAACAAGTGCCAAGCGCTTACAATTGCTGGGTTAACCCATTCCCTGCATACAACAAAGATAGCTGGGATAAGATGCCAGAACGTACAACATAGTGCATGCATTAAGCTCCAGGACATATAAACATACTATAAAGGTGTAGGAGGGGTGTTTTTAGGAGAGGAGGGGCCATGCAGAATAAGCAAGTCCTGAGTCGCTTACGGGAGCTGAGTGGGCAACTCGGCAGGGTTGACATCGGCAGGGAGCTCGATCCACCATTGCGTTGCCGAAACAGAAGAATTGTGACTTTGTTGTGCGACATTTGCCTGCTCTTAGCGATGGCGGCACCAGGCGTCCATCTGAGGTGGTTCAGTGGAGCTCTTGGGTCTGAAGAGAGCGACTACATGGAGCCAGGGAGCTACTTGGTAGCTTCCACACTCCTAGGTGGCTTTTCTGGGCTCCTCCAAACAAAGGTCACAGGGTGTTGATGTTGTATCCGTGTTGATGATGGCTGGTTGAACCTGTGCACTGATTAGGCAACAGAGAGGGAGGGGACGTATTTTTGGTTGTTTCGTTTCAAAACCTTGCTTCCCTACAGCACCTTCAATGCTCTATAGTCCCAAAATAGTATTATTTTTGGAGCAGGGCCTCCGTCGATTGAGGGCCCCCCACAGACGAATGTCTGAGGGGGGGAACCCTGAAAAAAAGGAATAATGTTTGAAAAGCATGTTTAAAAATACAAGTATACTGTCTTGCTATGCGGTTGGTACGGCGAGAACGGCTAAATCAATTGAAAGAACTATAATACTCCAAGAACACGTGTGTTCACATTTGCTGGGAATCAATAGAGCGATAACTATTTGAAGCAGTGTAATACCAAGCTTCTACCAATAGGGGCGCTCCACTGGCACTGCAGGTCTCCATCAAACACCCCCACCACCATTCAAGCCCTCATTACCACACACTGAGCACTTTAAAGGCCTAAGGTCTAAATAATTTCAGGGGATTACAATATTGTATCTCTGCACCGATGCACCTTGTGTAATGGAGTTGACATGGGTCCTCTATGGTCAATCCTCCCTCCTGGACCCTGAAGAGAGCAATCACTCGCCGACCCGAACGGCTGCAGTCATTCAACTGAGCGGTCACCGTCCCACGGGGTCACCGGTTCGATCCCCCCGCTGCGCGGTGGTGGGGGCGTCACACAGCTAGCCAGCAGAACCGTGACCCCATTGCGTCTTAGTCACTTCTGAAGATAGGTGGAGGTCTGGGGGGGCCCGTCCTGGGGGCTAGGGCCTCCGCCGCATCAGAGAGCTCCTGGATCTCCATGTCAGAGATGTCTCGTCATACCTGCTAATGAAAGGTGCTGTGGGTAAGACTGGTGAGCTACTTTCTGATGGTGTTTGTTAGAACATTCCTAGGCTTCGCTCAGCTATTAGTGAGGGAAAATAACTTTGAGAATGTCTGTTTCTAGGTTACTAGATGGTAGACCACTCCTTGTTCATTCTGACCAATCAGGATAGGATCTGGATAGCTGTGGACCCGGTCCTCAGGCACTGGTTTTAATTTAAGATTATGCTTTTTTTTTATGTCATTAATATGGACTGCAATATCATTTAAAATAGAGATAAACAGAGGAAAGACCCACGGTCTTCAACTACAATATGTATAACTTGGAGTGGGTATACAGGTGCATCTCAATAAATTAGAATATTGTGGAAAAGTTAATTCATTTCAAAAATCCAATTTAAAAAGTGACTCATAAATTATATAGATTCATTACACCAAAAGTGAATATTTCAATCCTTTATTTGTATTAATCTTGATGATTATGGCTTAGGCCTACAGCTCTTGAAAACCCAAAATTCAGTATCTCAGAAGATTAGAAAATTTTGAAAAAGTTCAATATAGTAGACTCAAGGTGTCCCACTCTAACCAGCTCATTACCTTAGAACACCTGCAAAGGTTTCCTTGGCCTCTAAATGGTCCCTCAGTCTGGTTCAGTAGGCTTCATATCATGGGGAATACTGCTGGCCTGACAGTGGTGCAGACAACCTCCTCTAAGCCTCAAAAGGTCATCGCTTAAGAAGCTGGCTGTCCACGGAGAGCTGTGTCCAAGAATATTCATAGAAAGTTGAGTGGAAGTAGGAATCGTGGTTGGAAAATGTGCACAAGCAACAACAGGGATAACCACTGCCCCGAGAGAATGGTCAGAATGGCAAAGGCCATTCAAAAATATGTGGGGGAGCTTCACAAGCAGTGGAGTGAGGCTGAGACAGTGCATCAAGCGCCACCACGCACACACATATCCAGGACGTGGGCTACAACTGTCGCATTCCTCGTGTCAAGCCACTCCACAACCAGAGACAACATCAGAAGCGTGAAACCTAGGCTCGGAGAACTGGTGGCATAGTGGTCTGACGCTCATTTCATTCGAAAATCAAGGTCCCAGAGTCTGGAGGAAGAATGGAGAGGCACAGAATCCAAGCCACGGGAAGATTCCACAGTCAGTGATGATTTGGGGAGACGTGTCATCTTGTTGGTCCACTGTGTTTTATCAAGTCCAAAGTCAACACAGCTGTCCACCAGGACGTTTTAGAGCACTTCATGCTTCCTTCTGCTGACAAGCTCTATGGAGATGCTGATTTCATTTTCCAGCAGGGCACCTGCCCACACTGCCAAAAGTACCAATACCTGGTTTAAGGACCATAGGTCACTGTGCTTGATTGGCCTGCAACCTCGCTTGATCTGAACCTGATCTGGTATTTTCTAAAGGAAGATGGGAGACACAAGAGACCCAACAATGCAGACGAGCTGAAGGCCGCTATCGAGGCAACCTGGGCTTCCATAACACCGTAGCCAGGCCACAGACTGATCTACCCCATGCCACACATTGATGCAGTAATTGAGTGATGGAGCCCTAACCAAGTACTAAGTGCATATTCAAGAACATACTTCTCAGACCCCCGACATTTCTGTGTCAATTTTATCTTTTTTTACTGGTCCTTGTAATATTCACATTTTCTGAGATACTGAATTTTGGGTATTCATGAGTTGTTAACTATAATCATTAAGATGAGTACAAATAAAGGCTTGTCATATTTCACTTTTGATGGAATTAATCTATAGAGTTTAACTTGTTAAATGTGATCATTCAAATGAATGATCTTTTCCACAATATTCATTGAGAAGCTGTATAGACGCTGTACGACTTCATGAACATGATTTAGCTTGTTGCAGCAAAACCCCAGGGTTCATCCTGCTTGCATTTTGGAGATACATTTTAGCATGGAGTTCTGACGGTTCTTCTCTGTTTGCAACAGTAGAGGGTACATATTTACTGAATTAAATCAACAGTAGAGGGTACATATTTACTGAATTAAATCAGTGGCAATCAGGAACTCAAACACACATCCATTATGTTCACATGCATTCCGTATCTTAATAAAACAAAGGCCTACTGTTCAATCACAAACACACACAAACACACACACACACACACACACACACACACACACACACACACACACACACACACACACACACNNNCACACACACACACACACACACACACACACACCCACACACACACACACACACACACACACACACACACACACACACACTCACACACCATCCTCTCTCTGTGGCACAGAGACAATAAGATCATAAATGCAGGCATTTGGTGAATAGGAATGTGCTTATAAATTGTGGTTTTTCAGATGTACATTTTGGAACACATTAATCTCAGAACACATTGACAGACATTTATAGAATCCCATCTAACCCTTTTTTTTTTTTTCTTGGGCACCTTCTTCTTCTTACGTCACTTCCGCCATTCTCTCTCACTTCCATCTTGCTCCCCGCGTGTGCCTGGTACTAATATACCACAGGTTAGTGAAGCGCTTATTTCTACCTATTCGCATCCCTGTTTCTGTTTCAAATCCAACGGTACGCGTAGATGGAAACGGCGAATTGTTCTGTGTAATTCTGAAGGAAACGAAACGCTGCGTCTGGTGAACTGTCCTTTAAAATAGTGACTCTCGGGCCCGACGATCTGCTGCCAAAGAGGCTAAAGTTAGCGTTAGTTTATGTTCCTAGAGCTGTGTATATGGACAATATCTTGATCAACGCGTTGTGATGATCTAATAACTGAGGTCTTCTCCCATAACTTCATTCACTTGAACCCCTGATGGCTCGTTGGATCGCTAGCCCGGGCTGCTAGTGTGATGGCCGGGCAGGAGGCTACATTGTCTCCCCCCACGTTTCCTCTATTGTTTTGACGTTTCAGTCTCAAAGTAGGCAGGCAGACGGAGCGAGTTCCCCTCAGCCTCCTTTGGTCGTTGGGCACCACACCCACACTATCGCCGATCGCCTGTGTGTGTGTGCGTGAGTTTATGGGTGTTGCCTTGATGGCTATCTGTTTGCTGAGCAAGCAGCACGCCGTATTGTCTGTCTGTCTGTGTGTGTGTGTGTGTGTGTGTGTGTGTGTGTGTAGGTCCGATCCCAGAGCATTGTGCGCAACACTGACTGACCGCCTCTGTTGGATCTGAAACCCCAACCTCACGGGTCACTTGTAGGCCAGTTCAATGCATTGATCGCACACATGCCCTCCGTAAAGGTTGTTTGTTATACGCGGTGCTAGGGGTTTGTGCTTTAGTGTTGTTGGGCATGGCACACTTGACAGCAGAGGAGTGTGTCTGACATGTAGGCCTAACCACCCCGTGGGGAGCCTTGTTCCCCGGCGTCTGATCTGGTGGCCTGTTCCTCTTGCATTCTTGAAAAATGTCAATTTTAAAAGGGTAGCAGGCGCTTCATATGTTCTGTTGTAAACTTGTATTTGCATGTATCGTCAAGTTCTCAGGCGCAGCATTGCCGGTATGGCTAATCCATGTGTATACAGACACTTAATACAGACACTTAGTTCACCGTGACTCTTTTGAGAAGCTCCAGTGACGCATGCGTAATGTGGCTAAACTGTCTCGGTTTTTCAGATGAAAGACACGATCATGAATCCAGAAAAACTCGCCAAACTTCAGGCACAGGTTCGCATCGGCGGAAAGGTACGTGAGGGGCTGCATGTTATGTAGAACACGACCTATGATAGATCACTTGTCATAGTGATATTTTGTTCTATAATATTGTTTGTGTCCAAATAGAATAATCCTAATATCATTTTGAAATCTTATGTGACGGCTGAAGAACATTTAACAATCTTTTGTAGTGGCCCCTTCACTGGCCTTTGTGACTCCCCAGGTCAGCTCGTGGGTCACTTGACATTATGTCAGGCTGTGCATGACAAAGGAAAATTTGCCGTTGTAAACCCATTCTGCACTCAATCTAAACAATTGCAAATACTCATGTGTAATACCAAGAGGTGAGCTCCACTGATTCCCATCACCATCATGCATGCATATGAGCTACATGAAAGATGATCACAATGTTGTATCAATGCTTCAATTATCCTTATGTTTAGGTATGTCTGTTATTGCACCCCTAATCCTCCCTGGAAGGAGACATCTTTCACTGTGTCCCAACCATTGGTTCTGCCCTGATCATTAAGGGCGTTATTCCACGTGGCTCTTTGAAGGGTGGGGGCCTGCTGTAGCATGTGGCCTATGGAGCCCGTTGATACTCTCACTGGCCAGGGCTATTCAAATACAACTGATGGGTTTCCTTGCACCTAATAGGCAGCACAACCGGCATTCATTTTTAAATGCCAGGCTACTGCTTGGCCAAGGAGGACGGAGCGCCCACGTGTGTCCTTCTCACCGTTGTTACCGTCCCAACAGGGCAGTGCTCGCAGGAAGAAGAAGGTCGTGCACAGGACAGCCACCGCTGACGACAAGAAGCTGCAGTTCTCCTTGAAGAAGCTCGGCGTCAACAACATCTCCGGCATCGAAGAGGTGGCCACTCTTTCCCCTTCAGTGCACGACTTGTTTTGGTCGCTCACCGGAAGCGACCGCGTCGCCGTCGCGTTCTGGACAATAACGAGCTGTCGCTGGTGTTCGCCTTGCAGGTCAACATGTTCACAAACCAGGGAACGGTGATCCACTTCAACAACCCCAAAGTCCAGGCGTCCCTGGCGGCCAACACCTTCACAATCACCGGCCACGCGGAGAACAAGCAGCTGACGGAGATGCTGCCCAGCATCCTGAACCAGCTGGGGGCTGACAGCCTGACCAGCCTACGGAGACTAGCCGAGGCCCTCCCCAAGCAAGGTCAGGGCAGGAGACGTGAAGGG
>JAOPJL010000125.1:12423652-12433987 GCA_027123545.1 Trisopterus esmarkii
GTGTGTGTGTGTGTGTGTGTGTGTGTGTGTGTGTGTGTGTGTGTGTGTGTGTGTCTCTCTCTCTCTCTCTCTCTCTCAACCCCCCCACCTCTCTCTACATTTCTAAACACAACACATGAACAAACAAACACACATCCATTCACAAACCCACCTGAATAAATTCCACATTAGCACACATCCGTTCACAAATCACACACAAACAGAAAGAACTGTGTACAAACTGAGAAACATAATGACGCACTGCAGTGTTATTCACCATTGCATCTTCAGTGTCTCTTCCTGGTTGAACACACAGCATAAGCAAGAACTCTAATACAATACTAATATAATACTACTATTTAAAGGATATTTCCCGCCATCATTTCTAGTAGGAGCTGCTGATACTGTTAAGGATCATAACAGGCAGGCCCATAGGGGCCCCTATGCAGATTCCAGCAAAGTCTCATGGGGGCCATGAGACTCTGGCTCATCAGAGGAGAACCAGACCAGGAGCCCTGCAGGAGAGAGACATGAGAAAGAGAAAAAGAAATTCTGAAATAAAGAAAGAATAGATGAGCATCAGGGTCTTGGATGGGCTTCTCTCACACCCTAACATAGCCTGTGGCCCCAGATTCTACAGTACACCTGAAGGCGTCCCACAGCAAGCTGCCCTGAAATCACTTTGCACAACTGCATCCACTAAATGACTAAAAAGTTGATCAAGTAGGAAACTAACCCTTCTATCATTAAGTTTACGTTTTTAAAGTTGATACTTCAGTTAGTTTTTATAAAATATTGTATTTTTTACATCCAATACTAGTATTGTTATAAAGAAACCAATCAAAGTTTAGATAATGATGCTAAGATATCACATTAAAGTTTTACGATACGCCGATGACACCTAGTGGCTAAATAATGACACTACAGCCATAAAGTGCAAATAAAATCAGGTCTAAATTCATATATCATCATACTTTTCTGGTGTGCACTGTGGATGTCTGGAGCGGACTGGAGGGTTCACCGAGACGGGACACAGCCTCGTCTGCAGAGCCCTGCCCTCCCGAGAGCAGCGGCTGGACCCCGGGCAGGAGACGCTGCTGTAGCCGTTTGGAAACTTCAGCTGATCAAAAACGTGCTTCACTTGTTTCAGGTTTAAGTCGCGCTTTGCTTCATTGTTTCCAGATTTAGCAAATAAACAAATCAGAATGCACTGCAATTTTCATGTCACTTTTTCCCACATGTTTTCCCCTGTTACTTCAGCTGAAACCGCGTCCGCACTGATGGGATATGATGGGCCTTACATTCTAACTAAGCCCCTTACATTCTAACTAAGCCCCTTATTCTCTAACTAAGCCCCTTACACTCTAACTAGGCTCTAACTAACCAGCACCACACATAGTCAGCAGAGCGCCAGGTCATGGAACAGCCACGTCACCATAAAGCACTCTCCCCCAAGTGGAGGCCAGATCTTCCATGCCCATTCCATGAATTAGTTACTTAGAGAACACCCTGCTCCACGGCCCCAACTGCAGGCAATAACAGTCATCCCACCACCAGACTCAGGGATAACAACGATACATGATACAATGGCCCAAGTCATTCGCCCAGGAGCCCGAGAGCACCAAGGTCACAGGTGCAAGATGCATTTCACTCCCTTTTTGCAAGAACGCGCATGCGCGTGCACAAACCCATCTTAAACTCTGTCCCTTTATCATTTTTCCTCACTCGAAGCAGAACCTTACTCAGAGGCGAAGCTACGGGTCCCTCAGCGCGCGCCAAGGTACTTAGACCGAACCGACCTCTTAGGCTGTTCATCATCTAGTATAACCTATCACCAGTATAACTTTTTGTCACTGAATAAATCCGAGGCTTTTATGCCGACATAGTCCGTCCCTTCTCCGTCTCCGTTCCTCCGATCCAGCCAACAACCAGACCACATTTTTCCCAACATTACTCAATTGTATCTAAATAATTTTAAGCTATGTGCTGGGAGCTCAGCCTTCATGTGAGAGGACTCTTACTATGGTCCTGTGTCCTGAATGTACAAGGACAACGTTTTTGCACTACAGTTAATGTGTAGAAGCTAATGTTGTTCACAGAATGAAATGGGACATTTGAAGTGAGCTGATTTTCCTCATTTTTTGTAATGCCTTTGAATATTATGGGAAACATGAATCGCTATATATCGCAGAATCGAATCGCAATACCTACTGTATCGCAAAACCGTAAGAATATGGAATCGTGGCCCAAATATCGCAATACTATCGAATTGTTAAATTTTTGCCCATTCCAACCCCGAATAGGTGTGCCGTGTCCGGGAATCTTAACCCTCACTCGGACGCGGACATTATTTACATTGCTGCTCCGACGGAACTTCAAAATCCACAATTGTGGCATTAGGGTTAGGGTTAGGGTTAGGCGTACAATAAATGTCAACCAGCCAATCGCTGCCAAGTCAGAGGGTACGACGTCCACACAGACCACGCCGCTGGCAACAACAGGTTGTGCTGTGAAGTCAGACTACCTCTGAAAGGTTAGTCCGACGTCACAGAGTGGAACCTTCACTTGTTTTGGGGAGAATGGCAAAAACATAGGATTTGACCCCATTTCTCTCTAAATTGGGGACTTAACGTTGGCATGTTGATAAGATTGCATAGTGTTGACGATCATATAAGACCAATAACATTTAAAACAAAAAAGATAGTGTTTTTGTGTTCACTGGCTCTTAAAGTTCTTAAATATGATTTGTAGTTGAAGTTCTACTTAAGTGTAAGATCAATTTATACATGCCTACTTTGAGGGTTGTTTTATTTCAGCTTATGTACTACACAGACATTGTGTTTGGTTCTTTGTCTACCAGCTGGCGTGGTAGTTATGTAGTTTATTTGGTTGCAATCAGGGGCTTCTACGCCATTGTACTCATAAGCTAAATGACTGTAGGCCCATAGATCTGCTGTGCCATTGAGCAAGTCAAAGACTGGATGTGCCAACATTTCCTGCAACTAAATGAGGACAAAACCGAGATTACTGTGTATTTTGTGCTAAAACTAAAAGACTTAAAGTAACCCAACACCTTCACTCCCTGAAAACCTCAACCAAAGCTAGCAATCTAGGGGTTATCATGGATTTAGATTACGACAGTCACATCAAATCATGAAAACTATTTTTTTTAAGTTTGCCTTTGTTTTCTTTTTTGTTTACTTTTCTATTTTATTTTAGAATTTAATTTTATTGTATGACGATCTTTCTATGTGAAGACCTTAAGAGTCTGCCTCGTATTTAAAGTTCTATATTATTAAAGTTGGCTTGCCTATTTTGTGTGTTGTGTATTAATGTCAGCTCATTGATGTAAAACACATTTTCTGCTGATGGGAAAATAAATGGAAATATAAAAAGGGTGAAATTATTATAATAATTATTCTCGGCCAAAATTGTTTTATTATTGTTGAATGCAAATGTTAAATAGTCTTGTCAGGGTTTTTTTTTTTACACAGGACTACACAAAGATTTACATTTGTAAATAGGCTACTATGCAATTTCAGCAGCAGCATTATGGCAGTGGCAGTCATGGAGGGCTAAGCAGGGAAGTGAATATAGCTTATTGTGTAACAGATTTTATTTATCCAAGTATAGATTGCATACACACTTAAGGCAAGAAACAATTGTTTGACTTAAGTGATGCGCCCTAGAGCTTTATGGCTGCATTGCCCTGGACGTATAGGCCCAGTGTAACGCGGCGCTACGTCACTCATTAAAACGCTCCTACGAGGCTACGGAATAAGTATTAGGCCTACAAAGTTGGGGTGGGCCGTAATAGCTCCAGCCTAGAGCGCTCAGCCCAAAACACATAAAAAATAAATAAACTCTACAATCCTCTACTTTATTACAATGAAAAGATACTCTCGTTCCATCCCTGCAGCTGCACCACAGACCTACAGGAACATCTGTATTTCTTTAATTGTGTTGCTTCCGCCTTAAGTCCCACCCAGGACTTTGCCACGCCTCTATGTTGCACTGTTGGTCCAGCCAAGGGATTCTCTCAGTTCGTGTGGGTTGGATTTGATTGTGTTTACGGTCCATTCCAGGTCGCTAAGCCATGCTGACGTTTGCCATCCTGTCCGTCATCGTGACTGTATCCCAGGGGTCTAGGAGACACAGCGGGGCTCCGCACACCGCTGTGGAGTCCAGTTATGGCTCTCTCTGGCCATTGCCCCAAAAAGTGCGTTTCTCATCGTCGTCATTAAAAATAAGAGGCTCCAGCTTCCAGGTCCGGGACGCGGACGAGTCCTCTGCTGGACCCAGCTGCAGTCTTCTCCAAAATGCTTACAGAAGGTACAAAATATATCACTAGTATTATGGTTCTCTGCTAGTCATCTGAGGCTTATCAGCAGATTCAACAACTGTGTAGTGCGGACTCAAACTCTTAACTGTCATCTGCAGGTATTATGAATACATGTTTCCCAACGAAAGAACCAAAGGGCACAGGAATGGCTCCTCAGATCCGTCTGAACTATCGCAGTTGCATGTGTGGATCACATCCTCTGACTCTGAGTGTGACGCCTACCCCGTTGCAACATCGGACGAGTCATGTGAGTGTACCTCTTCCTCTCCTCTTCCTCAATGTTTGTCTAATAATTAAATAACATGCAGACGAGGCTACAAACTGAAGCTGATTTACATTTGTTGTTGTATCCTATCTATTTCCTTTCATTTAATCTATTTCTAAGTCAAAGAGCAACATGCAAACTTTGCTATATCTTGAGTATGAGTGTGTTGCCTATTTTGGTCTGTATTGAATTGAAGATTGTGCCTAACTTTTGGGTGTCTGTGTAGATGAGCTGTCCGTGAACCAGCCCTATGCTGTCTTGAAGGCACCAAAGGTGTGGGGGGCTCTTCGAGGTAGGTCTGGACTTCTTTCGAACGTTAATCATGCAGGCCCCCCTTGATACGCCAAGTGTCATGTTAGTTTCTACCTGGCATGTCCGCAGTGATTTTTAAATAATTGATAACACAAACTAGATCACGGTTTCACAAGCTCACCACCTGTTGAGCTTGTGAAACCCTTATCTAGTTTATCTAATCAATTATTTTAGGCTGTCATTACAAAAAGCAAGTTTGTTTCTTCTGAACCATCATACTTTGCTTCTTTCTTGACAGGTCTCGAAACGTTCAGCCAATTGCTGTATGAAGATGAATATGGCGCTGTAAGGATTTCTTTCTTTGAACATTTGACGGTTTATATTTCCTCCCAGTGATGAAAGAAAGAAACTTTGTGACGAAACTTCTAAACCAATGACAGTAATGCAGCCGCTAACACTAGCATCCCATTGGCTATAATAAAGGTGGTATCGAGAGCCATGGCCGCGACACGGTGTACTGGTCACCCATCAGCATGTCTGCTGTTGTCCGGTGAAAGACCGGTCCTGTCCCCCGGGTGGTGGTGTGAATGGTAGATGTTAGCGGTAGCCCTACTGTGGAAAGCCTGCATAGGACATTCACCAACCCCCGAAATACTAACATCACTCAGCTTGGATGTAGATGGAAAGCTTTTTTATTTTCCAGTCTTTTTGTTAGTTTTTGTTATTTTCAAAATGGTGTACAAATTATAATGCAATTTTACAGTATTTTTACGCCCATGACTGCTAAGCTTATTTGAATCATGTACACGATCATCATACTGCTTTTCCGATTAGCGAGGGTGTTTACTTTACTAGTTCCAGGATGTAAAACACGGTGAGAATAACATTTATTAACAACTGTAGTTTTGACGGTGTACTTTCAGAGAAACATCAACCTCACTGAGATCAGTGACTTCCCCAGATTTCAGCACAGGGGGGTCTTATTGGATACCTCCCGTCACTTCTTGCCTATTGAAGTCATCTTGGCTAATCTGGTAAGTCTCTAACGACCATTACTCCTCACGGTTATACATTATTCACAAAAGCCCCATCCTCATTATCATTCCACAACAAGTGTGCGTTTTCACCAGATTTGATTTCACTTTGACAGGAAGCGATGTCCATGAACAAATTCAACGTGTTCCACTGGCACATCGTGGACGACCCGTCCTTCCCCTACCTCAGCAGAACCTTCCCCCAGCTCAGCCAGATGGTCAGTGTGGTACTCACGGCCAACATGGTCTAGTTTCATTATGTATATTTATATATTACTGGAGTTCCGCAGTTGGTTCAGCTTTGCGTTGATTAAAGCTGCAGTGTTTTTGTTGTCTTGTGTGTCGTTTCCTTACTTGTGTGAGCAGGGTGCTTACCACCCGTACACGCACGTGTACACGCCCACCGACGTGAAGATGGTCATCGAGTTTGCCCGGTTGAGGGGCATCCGGGTCGTCCCAGAGTTTGACACGCCGGGACACACACTGTCCTGGGGCAAAGGTAGGTTTAAGACGCTTGCTGGCGATGAGTAAACCCCCATGCTTTGGCTCCATAGGATCCTGCAGACCCCGGCCTTATGTTCCAGAAAACCCCTGGACAACTAGCTCTTCTGAGGACGTGAGCTCGTCAGCCATTGTCCTTTTAACCCTTGTATTTAGAAAGCACTTTGCTCCTACCATGCACTGTACCTGTACCATTCTTCATTCTGTTTGGATTAATCCCGGAATCTCTTGATCAAGGTTTTTGTAGGAAGCCTTAGTGTGTGGCTCTAGTGGATTCTACACTCATGATATTATTGAATCAAAAAGCTTCTCTCCAAAGCTTAACTTGAGCTTAACTTGTCTGGGTCGGACTTCCTGTGGATGGGTGAAATCCACAGGAAGTCCGACTGACCGGTGTGTTCTTTCGCCGTCCTCACCAGGACAGAAGGACCTGCTGACGCCGTGTTACTCCGGCTCCACTCCCTCTGGCACCTTCGGGCCGGTCAACCCCATCCTGAACACCACCTACGACTTCATGACCCTGCTCTTCAAGGAGGTCAGCGCCGTGTTCCCCGACCCCTACGTTCACCTGGGAGGGGACGAGGTGGACTTCAGCTGTTGGTAGGAGCGGAGTAGAAGTTAATTCATTGAAGATGTAGAACATACTATTTTGTCACTGAACTTGTGTTTCTGAATTTTCCCCCATCCACAGGAAGTCCAACCCAGATATTACAAAGTTCATGGAGCAGCACAGCTTTGGAGAGGACTACTCTAAACTAGAATCATTCTACATCCAAAAGTGAGTGGTACGACATAAATCAATAGCTGACGTCCTCACTCAAAATTATTACCTGAATCTTACTGCCCAATACCTTATTACATATTGCCAGCATATAAAATACAAATATGAGCTTAAATGTTCATGCATACTCCAATCCTATCGCATTGTACCATTAAATAAGGAGCATCAATTTGATCGATGCTGGTTGGAAGCAGGTACAATGTAAATAACAGCAGGTAGAACGCAGGTAAGATATGTGTTATCACCATAAGAAATGTGGAATAAAATGGAATGTTTCCAATTGTATTCATTTTTTCAGGCTCTTGGATATCGTCGCTTCAACTCAAAAAGGCTACATGATATGGCAGGAGGTATACGACAACGGAGTAAAGGTATGTGATGATTTAGTCTCCATTCATCATTTGTTTGCATCAAGTAATTGTAAGTTTATCAGCAGCTGTTTATTTCACAAAGCATTATTAAAATGTTGAGATGAATACTGTCTTCATGAAAACATCAGATGAAAGCCCTGAACGGCGCTCTGTCCCCATGACCCGCTGCTTCTCTGCTGCCCTCTGCGTAGCTGAGCCCAGACACCCTCATCCACGTGTGGAAAGGAACCCAGCAGCAGTACCAGAACGAGATGGAGGAGGTCACCAGGTCCGGCTACCAGACGATCCTCTCCACCCCCTGGTACCTGAACCGCATCTCCTACGGGCAGGACTGGACGGGCCTCTACAGGGCTGACCCGCACAACTTCACAGGTATGGACGGGGTTCTAACCGGCCGGCTGGAGACGGCGGAGGGAGACGTGAACCAGGGAGGAAGAGTCAGTCCTGTAGGATTGAAGTGGATTGTGTGAAAGGGACCAAACATGAGTGCTAGGTGTGTTATGAGGAGCAGGGCGCAGCTCAGGACTGAAGACTGGATATTAATGGCTGGAATATATAAATCCTGCTTGTTGCTTTCATGAGCCTATTTTTTTAAATGTAAAAGTTAGTGATTGAGATTTGGGATTAAACATCGCAAATCGTTTTTAATGTCATGAATTGTGGTCAATGGTGGAATTTAGCCTGAATTGACCCTGGGCAAAGGTTGTCACCTTGAGTTATGGCAGTTACAGCACCTAATGAGTTGTTTGTTGAACTCATGTGTTCTTATTACATTCTTCACAGGGACTGATGAGCAGAAGAAGCTGGTGATCGGTGGAGAGGCCTGCATGTGGGGAGAGTATGTGGATTCCACCAACCTGACGCCGAGGATGTGGTACGCTCCTCCTTCCCTTCCCCCTAACGGCGGTTCCCAGTGAGCCTGGTTCAGACTGACCTGTGGTACACGTGTAAGGAGTTGTTGTGGTCTGGCTGCAGGCCTCGTGCCAGTGCTGTGGGGGAACGCTTGTGGAGCGCCAAGGATGTGACCGACGTCAGCGACGCCTACAGCCGCCTGGCCAAGCACCGCTGCCGCATGGTGGAGTAAGGGACCTCATGACTCTTTGTGTGAAACTATACGTGTGTGGCAAGAGTATCTTGAAATTCGAATGAACACAGACGCACTACAGACGCATTCTACAAGTTTCTCTTTTTGCTGGTTCTTTGCTTACACACATGTGCAATCATTTCCAGGTTCAAAAGCTTTTATTATTAACCTTACCTCATTTATTGTCTTTTAAAGAAGTGTGTTGCATATGCTTATATATTTGTTTTTTTCTATTCTTTTAAAGGCGCGGAATCCAAGCTGAGTCTTTATTTTCAGGTTTCTGCCGTCATGAGTACAGAGGGATCTGAGGGAGCAGCAGGAGAACGCACCGAGGACACGGACGCACACGTCACCCCCCGCGCTATCATTTAGTCAATGGTCAATGCTCATTTCAAAGCCAAAATTTTAAAGTCCTAGAAGCATTCATAGCATAATGAAAAGGTATTTAGTTATTAGGGTGAATACCATTTGAACTAAATATTTTTTTCTAATATATGTTTTGCAATAAATGTGGGTTCTTGTATTGTATCTTGTATGTGCTATTAAAAATATAACGGGGCATCATTTAATTTATTTTAATATTCAAAAGAATCTGAACAACATTTTCAACAAGTATTGATCCTCTGAACATGAGACTAGATCCTTATCCTCCCAGAGGGCCGATGCATCCAGCCCCTGGGGCGGTCTGCGGTCCGCCCTACGGAGAGAACCAGAGAGGGCCGGAGACGGTCCCTAGGCCAGCCCGGCCAGCCTGGCCAGCAGGCTCCTCTGGTGCTGCGGGTTCATGGGCTCGTAGGAGTCCAGCTGGAGGGAGAAGGTGGCGTTGCCAGAGGACAGCGTCCGCAGGGCCGTTGAGTAGCCCTTCAACAACAAGAAGATACCGTCAGTTCACTGGGTTTACATCCATCCTGTTCCACTGGCCGAGGGTTTTTTTTAGCCCGCAGGGGTTTGGTCGCTACAAACTGATTAGATATAGGTGCTTTCGTGTATAATGTCTGACTTTCAACTTTAATATCTGTTTATATCAACATATTCTGCTGAAATTAAAAATAAATTCTCACGTGATGCTTAGGGTGTATCGTTTTTGGTTTCTATAGTTGTTGATTAGATTAGAAACTTACAACTAACAGCCCTGAGACTGAACGTGAACACAAAAATAAACAAGATAACACTTTTTGCCGGGATTTATGGGTTTTTATTAGCGGTTCATTTGTTTTCATTAGCGTGACGAGGCGACTGCCACGCTAATGAAAACAATATCCTGAGTTTGAGATCTCAGTCATGGGATACTGCCCAATATCCCGAGATAGCGAACCAATCAAATTGTGCCATCTTAGGTTCAAGTGTAGCATATACTAAATATATATATATATAAAAAAAAAGCAGGTGTGTGATCTGTAACCCACCATCATCTCAGCCAGAGGAACGCTGGCCAGCACCAACTTGTTGTCATGGCGACTCTGGATGTCCCTGACGGCGCCGCGCCGCTGGGCCAGGTCCCCCAGCACGGAGCCCAGGTGGGCCTCCCACACGGTCACCTCCAGGGACATGACCGGCTCCAGGACCTGCCCGCCCCCCTGCCTCATCGCCTGGGTCAACCACAAAGCTGGACCTCAACACAACACACGCAACTCACACGCAACTCACACGCAACTCACACACACACACACACACACACACACACACACACACACACACACACACACACACACACACACACACACAC
>JAOPJL010000125.1:12435576-12447584 GCA_027123545.1 Trisopterus esmarkii
ACACACACACACACACACACACACACACACACACACACACACACACACACACACACACACACACACACACTCAGTGCCTACTGACCGGCCTGTTTGGCCATGGTGGGGGGTTCTATGGAGCAGAAGAACACGGGCTCTGGGACCTCCACCCCAGACAGGATGACGCTGGCCTTGGTCTCCAGCTCTTGGTCCTGATTGGCTCGCCGGGCGGCCGCCGCTGCAGAGGCCTTGGAGGACACGATGGTGTCCCCGGTAACGGTCTACAAGCAAAGGAAAGAATTGCTATTACAGCAATAGATGATATATTTAAGCATCCACTTAAAATGGACTTCACGTCTAACTATAGACCAAGACTAGATGAGGACAAAATTACATGGCTTCATAAGGAACATCCACCGCACTGCCAGAAGCTCACTGGGCGTGCTCCGTAAGTACCGAGCCTCACGGGAGACCTCGCCGTACGTCTCCCTTGTCTCCACGCCACCACACCTCAGAGCAACCAGGCAAAAGACGGACCTTGACTCGTAACCAAGACAACTGTGACAGCTCTGCGGCGCTGTGTCTCTACCTGCTTCAGTCCCACAGCGAGCGCGATGTTTCCCGCCGTCAGGGAGGTGATCTCCACGTGTTGGTCGGCAAACGGCACCAGAAGCCGGCTCAATCTCTCGCTGAGAAAGAGAAACCGCACTCGGTGAAACACAACAAAAACACCGTGGCACAACACAACGGGTGGTACAGCAAACCGCTGCTTGGGCCACGAAACCCGTTGTAGCAGCCACAATTTGGATGGGCGGCGCGCTGCGAGGGGTATGCTGTGTGAGGTGTCCTAGGAAATATTATATATAATAATTATATGATTATATACAGTGACCGTTCATATATAGGCCACAGCACTGTGTCACATGGCTAAAAGCGTAGACAGAAACAGCTTTTACAATAACACTGGAAATGTATTCAAATAAAAAATCCTCTGCCGTTCCTCATCCTTCAGGATCACTGGTCACTGGTCACGTTACGCCACGGCGTGTGAAATGAGGGGTTGAGGTCTAGAGAGCGCCCCCTACACTGTGTTCCTGTTGATGTTGTGGACAGCCGTCTGGGGTTTCATGGTGCCAGAGTAGATCCTGAGAAACACCAAGGGGCCTCGCTGCTTGTCATGGACCACCTTGAAGGCCAGGGCGCAGAGATCGTCTTTGTACCACCGCCTACACAGTGACACAAAGGGGTTCACAAATGGTTCATGGAGTGCATCAAATCAACAACCTAAAGTAGATTCAACCTGCACTATGGTACTATTCAACCACAGCTATTTACTCAATTAAACTAGAAAGTTGTACTTAAATAAAGGGGTTCCTCCAGGTGTCAATACATCCAGGGAAAGACTCTCATTAGATTGTTTTAGTGTGGTGCACTTTGCCCCTTTCGTCTTCAAAAGGATAGAGCAATAACTGTAGCTACAACATAAGCCGCTCGAGTGTAGCTGCTCATGGAAAAACGTCCATAGTGCAAGTTTAAGTTGGGGTTTGTCAAACGATGGCAAGGAAGGACGCACTCACACCAGGTCATTGTGCCTCTCGTCGGGGGCCGGAAGGTAGGCAGTGATTGCGTCTAGGAGAGGCTGAACACCTTTGTTTTTCAGAGAGCTCCCGCAGACCACAGGGACCGCCTTCTGGGCCAAGGTCACCCGCCGCACGGCCTGCTGAAGCTGAGGACACGCATTAGGTACGTGCGGTCAAACATATCCGTCCCATAATATTTCACGTAAACGTAACTGTTGGTTTTCCAGAGTCTATTTCCTCGTCATTGGTGAATTCATAATGTTCTTAACAAACGCTTCAATGCTTACTTTTGTTGAGGGAATGGCATCAAAATCATCACTGAAATCGGTGAGCAACAGTTCAGCAAATTCATCATCCAGATCAGCAACCTGTGAAGGAACACAGCGTAGTGTTTGACGACCATATTATCTTCTGATCCCTTTGGAGAATAACACAACATAATAAATATAATAATAATGGTAATACGTTTGGATGCATGTTGAAGTACCTGCTCAATCAAAGCCGCCCTTGCCTCCTCTGCCTCCTGAAGCAGACCCGGGTCCTGCACCTGGCTGAGGGGCGTGGTCTCGAACCCTCGGCCGTCATCCTCTCGCGACGCTGCCTTCCATATCATTTGCTGGTTGCTTACCAAGTCGATCACACCTGTGAAGGTTCGACCGACGCCAACAGGAATCTGTGAGACACAGTTGTGTTGACATTTAAGACCACATAACACATGCTGTTGTTTTATCCCAGATGGGAAAGTCTGGGATTTCATTCCGAATCAAGGATTTTGGTAATAATCATGTATGTATTATGCTTTTTAATTCTCGCTATATTCTCTTGAATACTCACCTGGAGGAGGAGTGGGTTGGCTTTCAGCTTCTGCCTTATGCTCTCAATAGACAAACTGAAGCTGAGGGAAAGACGATGGACTTATTGAGATGTACAACATTCAACAACCTCTTAAAATAACCCACCAGGTTGTTAGGTTGACTTACTTTGCAGAAGGTTTATCCATCTTGTTGAGAAAACAAATGCAGGGAACATGATGTTTTTCTGCTTGTCTCCACACCGTCAGCGTCTGAGCCTATTGCCAAACCAATGAACACAAAGAGCGTGTAAATGCACCTAATCATTGTTCACACAACATGTTAGCTCAACCTCAGAAAACATTCCAGGCACGAATCAGATTGTCGAACCTCTACTCCAGCCGACGCATCGAACACTGCCACTGCCCCGTCCAACACACGAAGAGCACGCTCCACCTCTAGTGTGAAGTCAACGTGTCCTGAGATCACACACACACACCCATACATACACACACACACACACACACACAAGTACCTCATTATAACTATCCATTTTAATGCCATTTTCTTCCAGTGTTTCCCCCAGCACTGTATGGTTAAGGTAGCCACCTTAACAACACTTAACAACAAAGTACAAAACTCTTGTACGGAGAGAAAACCATTCCATCAGGAAGTGCATTGATAATACTGTTTACAACAATAGTCGTGCCAATGAAGCTTTTTGAATGGAATTGAAATGGAGGCATCTGGTGGTTGTATATACAGCCACACAGGATAGCATGCTCGAATGCTTCTTGTCAGCTGTGCCACAAATAAGAAGATCCATTTATATTCAAATAAACTGTTGTTTGTTTCATTAGTGAGGACGCATCTTTGAGCAAAATACCCCCAAAATGTTTGCATCCTCGCTATGGGCAGCAACCACCTTGACTAAGATATTTCCTGGGGGAAACACTTTCACACTGTCTTCTATGCCAGCAACCGGTTCTCTTTTAAAAGATGGAGCTTCTTTATGGAGGTAGGTCTTACCTGGGGTGTCTATGAGGTTGATTCTATGTGCTTTCCAATCAAAGGTGACCGTGGCAGACTGTATGGTGATCCCACGCTCCCGCTCCTGTACCATGAAATCTGTTACTGTATCCCCATCGTCAACATCTGAGAGAGAGGGGGGGGAGAGAGAGAGAGAGAGAGAGAGAGAGAGAGAGAGAGAGAGACATCTCAAGTTGATGGCGACGATAAGATCAGACAGTTCTCCAGATTGTCCTGTCTGACCCACCTCCTAACGACCGTGTGAAGCCAGAATAGTAGAGCATCCTCTCTGTGGTGGTCGTCTTCCCGGCATCGATGTGGGCCATGATGCCGATGTTTCTGATCCTGAGCAAGAAGAATGGAGGTCAAAGCAGACCCATCTTGGGGTTCCAACGAGGCTAAAAACGACTATTTGCAGAATAACAACTTACTTGGATATATCTGGATTGGCAACCATTCGCAATGATTTGACATTATCTGTTTCGGTGGATAGATTTCATTATCAACAAAGCAAAACATAAACAAATTACTATGGTAAAATGAACTACAATATTTAAATCACGTTATCAAAAGTCGAAAAACAACTAAACTTAAATAGACAACAAACACACCTGGCAAAAAGCTATAATATCTCTTCGTGTGACAGCTCGCCCTCAAGCTGCAGATCTGAAACCCGTGCTTCAATAAATGCCTTCCCTGTAAATTTAAAAATCAGTATTCATTAGCATGTTATAATAAATCAGAGGCAGTAAGATAAAGATAACTAACTTGCTTACCCAAATCATCATGCTATAGGTCCCAATGCCCCTGAGCTGCATCCTAATCAAAGGTTTAATCTATTTATATGCGGGAGGGAAACCTGGAATTCATATATGACAGATATTACACAGTACATGATAATGTGTCACAACCACAATGCCATAAACCCCCATCTAATTCAGTTTTCCTTCACATTTAATTTGGAATGTCAAATCCATGCATTTTCGGCTTTGACGCGCACTTTCAAAATACGTCCCGAGGAACACAATTGCCTGATACATGGTTCCGTATAGAGAACCTTTCAATATCATATATCTAAATCAGTATGACATACATTTATTTGACATAGAGTAACGAGTGATACTTTAAACACTGCATCATGTAATTAATTGAATGAAGGGAACAAGCATCGCAACTGTGTGAAGGTGAGGGCTGCTGTCGGACTCTTAAGCAGACGGACCGAACACGGCCAGCGGACTTCCTCTAGACGTCGGCTTCGGGGAAAACAACACCTAGAACCCAAGCCCCGAAGTAAAAACACTGGTATAACATTTGTCAGTGGGACGTCGTCTCCGTGCAGACGTTTTCTATAGTAAGACACAACATCTAAGACAACATGGTAAGCCTTTTCTCTCTTCTGTGTGGTAACTATTGCTGGTACATCCCACAGTAAACCTGTTAGCTTAGCGTGCTAGCCCACATGTGGCTGGGAGTCACGCGTCTGTTTTCTTCGTCGTAGGACTGAGCGGTGAAGGGATAATAATAATTGTATATGAAGGATTTACCGATATTTGAAAAGAGTTATCACTAATACTAAATGATACACTCGCAGTACGGCCTGTCCACGTGTTCTTTGGTTGTTATCGACTCGTCCTCCTTGGGTAGATTCAAGTGGGAGTCTCGAAGACCATCGAAGTCCATGTCAATAAATGTCTGTTGAATCTATCGCCCAATGAGTTCACACACTGGGGATTGAGCCCATGACCCACTGATGAAAGGCATTCTAAGTTGCAGTGTTATGAATGTTAGGACGTGGGGACCTATGGGCAGTAGCGCTTATCGCCGCAGATGTCGCCAGAGAGAACGAAACGGAAATCTTTCAGACCACCACTTCAATTCCCGTCATTGGATCAAGAAAACTCTCGCATCCCGATAGTTATAGTTCTGTTACTTTACAAATAAAGAAGGGTAATGTTGGTTTCACATATGTATTCCAAGCTTTACCCCAGTGCTATCCTCATTTGATGTAATCAATCATGTATCAAGTATACTGGTTTGTGTTTTAGGTGATAAAATAGATAGCAGTGCCAAATCCATGTTTAGAGCGTTGTTTTTTTTTTTCAGTATGAAACAGTTAATAACAGGACGATTTGAATCAATGGTTTGATGTTTAGGAGTTAACTTACTTGTCATCCAGTGTCATATGTCACAAGTTATTGTAGTGTTTTGTGAGGGAATTAGTCTGGAGGGTAGTGTTTCACTTGATCAGACCAAGAGACAGAAAAGTGATGTAAGTTTTAACCTACTAACTGCTCTAATGATGTCTACTGCACAAATTAGCTGTTGTAAAAAGGCTGTATCTGTAACATGTTAATACAATTTATTGTTATTTCTATGTATTTTTACCATGCACTATAACTGCACCAAGGTTGCACATTATATATTGGACAATATATGCATACGCAATCAAATACCTATATTAAAGGAGCTGCTTGGTAAAGACGGCACAATGTTTATCACTAAGTTTTCCTCCGGTCTATAGCCTCAGAACGAGCACATCGAGTTGAGTCGCAAGCGGCATGGCTACCGCCTGGACCACCACGAGAGGAAGAGGAAGAAGGAGAGCCGTGAGGTCCACGAGCGCTCCCACAAAGCCAGGAAGATGATCGGCTTGAAGGCCAAGCTGTACCACAAGCAGAGGCACTCTGAGAAGATCCAGATGAAGAAGACGTAAGTAGAACCTCTCTGTGCTCAACCGCGGCGTTGTTCCGTCAATGGTTTGGGAGAAACTGCAATATCAACATATTGCAAAATAAAAAAATTAATGGATATAGCTGTTTATATATCTATATATATAATGATGATTATAATGCGCAGTATGGAGTCCATGTATAGCTGCTATAACTCCTGTTTGTAACGCCTGCAGCCTCAAAATGCACGAGCAGAGGAAGACGAAACAGAAGAACGATGACAAGACGCCAGAGGGAGCGGTTCCTGCTTACCTGCTGGACAGAGAGGGCCAGTCCCGCGCCAAAGTCCTGTCCAACATGATCAAACAGAAGAGGAAAGAGAAGGCTGTAAGTAATGCCTCGTCTGGGTTGGGTGGGACATGATAATGGACCTTTTCTGTTGTGGTATTCTGTCAGCATCTCGTCAGATTCTGAGCAATCGGTTTGTTTGGGATGACTCATAAGACTCCTGTTGATTGTAATAATCGTTTAAACGCAGCAAACATTTGTTTTTGTGGATTTTGTCTTTATTGTACATTTTCATGGACGTTTTTTTGTCCTTGTGCTAAATACAAAAGCACACATAAGTACAGAAGTTTACATGGCCACTTGAACAATCATACTTCAATCATACTCAATTTTTCCAGCACTGCATCTTACTTTAGCACCTACAGTGTCTGTTTTGATATGGTTGCCATAGGGACAGCTTTAATGGTGTCCCCCCCGTGTCGTCCCCCCCCCCCCCGCAGGGTAAATGGGAGGTTCCCCTGCCCAAGGTGCGCGCTCAGGGGGAGACGGAGGTGCTCAAAGTCATCAAGACCGGCAAGAGGCAGAAGAAGGCGTGGAAGAGAATGGTCACCAAAGTGTGCTTTGTGGGTGACGGCTTCACCCGCAAGCCTCCAAAGTACGAGCGCTTCATCAGACCTATGGTAAGCCCTTCTTAGTGCTTCAAAAAGTGTTTGAATTATCGCTGGCCGATATAGAAAATGTGCTATCCCGATAATCATGGGTCATTGCCGATGACGGTAAATATCACGATAAGCTCATTGGTTCAAAATACCACTCTAGACAGTCAAACTGAGGGTCTTAACATTGAAGCAGATTTTCGGTGTGGAATCTGGGTAAAACAATTAAAAATTTTCACTGATGTTTGAGACCTCATATTTGCCAAATGTTACAGGCATATCGCGTTCATTAAGTCTGCTATAGTCTGCCTTTTGGTCTCACAACGATACAATACCATTCAAAGAAGATAATATAGAGTTCTAGCGGTTCATTGCTATTTTCCCCCATACGACCCCAGGGATTGCGGTTTAAGAAAGCCCACGTCACTCATCCAGAGCTCAAGGCAACGTTCTGCCTGCCCATCCTGGGGGTGAAGAAGAACCCATCGTCTCCGCTGTACACCAGCCTGGGGGTCATCACCAAGGGAACCGTCGTGGAGGTCAACGTCAGCGAGCTGGGGCTCGTCACACAAGGGGGAAAGGTCATCTGGGGTGAGTGGTTTTCTCCTGGTCGTGATATTTTTGTAACGGTAGCTGATTATGTCTTGCCAGGCCAGATTGGTCAACCTCATGATGAGACCTTTCCTATCGGCCTTCCTCTCGCATCATGTGGCTGTGCATGTAGATGGTTATGGTTATGATTCATTGTGAGTGTTATCAGTGATGTAACATGACCTGTGTTATTGTTTGTTTACCAGGTAAATATGCCCAGGTGACCAATAATCCAGAGAACGATGGCTGCATCAATGCGGTGCTGCTTGTGTAAACTCTGCCTTACGGACTGCTGACCCTTCTCACTTGGATAACTGAACATGATATGGAATATGGATGGCTTGCTGTCGGCTGAAATCTGAAATACTTTCAGCATTTGTAATAAATAAGTAATTTGTTCTGGCATTTGTATTTTTTTCCTTAACATAAGATGGTATTGGCAAGTTTGATCCATTTTAAAGTAGCCACTTGAAGGAAAAAAATTGTGATGTGAAATATAAATTAAAGAATTTGGTTGCCATTAATTAGTGCCATTAATTAGTACTCAACTCTGGGATACTCAAATGTATCCGAGGGTTGGTACTAATTACATTAGCCACCATAAAGAAATTAATAAATTTGTTTTCTTATGACCTTTTATCATTGTTTTTAAACCAGTGCTAGGTGGGATCTTAATATTGAAATATACACATTTACAATATTGTAAAATATATAAATAAAAAAACTGATAATAGAAACATTGTTCAGTAAATATAGTATTTTGGATCTTTTAAAAAAACTGCTTTGCTTTGTACCTGCAAATACGTTTTCCACTAACGTTTTCATTTTATATTTTAGCGTTGATTTGTGTGGGCTAAATAACCCATTCGCAATATAAGCACTTATACTAACCTTTCCACTGTTTCCGACTGGCCATGGCCTTCATGCAATATTAATTGTGTGTAAAGAGGGTGCTTGTGCTTTGCTCAGCCCCTGTATTTGAATTCATCTATTTTCTACCTACATGTTTCACATATTTGTTTGCATATGACTTTTGTAAATTAAAATGGTCTTGGTGACAATTTTGTGATACGCCTAAAGATTAAGTTTAGGAACCAGTGACCTAATGACCCACGGCCATTTAACAAATATGATCCCTTCAATTATAGCTCCAAACCGTAGGTCACATGTCACAAAGAAAAATGAATAATTTACTAATATTAGCAAGCACAACATTACTGTGCAATTGCAGTTAGCACACAACCTGAAGCTTCAAGCTCTGTGGTTATTAAATTATCATAATTTATTATAATATCGCTATTCAGTTTGCAGTATGAGTGATGGTGATGAGAATTGGGAAGCCATTAGGGTTAGAAGTTTAGTGGTGACAAAATGGGTTTATCGCTGTATCGCCTGGAGGTAGTCCTTATGACGTCACCTCACATTCTGTTTCACTACCCGGACCAGGCTGGACCTCCAGCCGTCCACATCCATAGATACTGTATATACTTTTCCGGTATGCTTCATGTAATCAAACACGTGATGGCGTCAGATGTGTTGTGCTGATTGGCTGATGGAGTTTGTTTGATGACGATAATTACTCCCACCCACTGATATTGAACCAAAGGTATTTATACCATCACGTGGTTGATTACATGAAGTATCTCAGCCGGCTGGCAATCGTCTTGCAACCCGGGACAGAGAAGACTCTCTGAACCTGAGGAAAGTAGTTCACGATTTCATCTGCCAATTCCCAGGCCTCATCATGGTCTGGTTGGAGGCCCCTGGCTTCCATCTCCTTCGTAATACACTGGACGATGTGCCGGCGTTCCAGGGGCAGGAATGGGATGAAGAAGTCCACCACGTTACTCTCTCCACCTGCACAAAGTTAATGAGCATTTGTACGATGCTGAATATAAAATTATTATTACTATTATATGACTTTTAGAGAGTACACATTAAGCACATTTATGTAAACATGCAATTTATGCACAATTATCCAAATAGGCATCTGTTATCCCTGGAAGCTAGTTAAAAACATACTGTCAATAGAATAAGGCCAATCATTAATTCAGAGGTAACCTGCATGTTCACATAAGCCATGCATGTTTGCATAAAATAGTTTGATGCTGAAGTATTTATTACAGCAATACTACACTTTGCTGTCATTATTCTTAAGACAGTGACTCGGTTAGTACTTTGTCCCGCAAAACAAGCATCACTGAAGTTGCTCCAAAATATGAATACATTTTGAATGTATGTTATTTTGTTGGTAACCGAGGTATAATTGCAATATTATACTTGACTGTGGGTTGCATTAATGGCCCTGATGCGATGCACTGCCACTAACGACGGTAAAGCACAACCACCACCCTCACGGTACGCTCTTCTTAAAGTATCACACGTACGATAGTCAAACACAGGTGAGGGCAGGGCCCGCTCCACATCCATCAGCTGGACTTCCTCCCTGTCTTTTCCTGCTTTCCAAAAATCCAAAGTGGTCTGTGTGATGATTTCTCCCCCAGCATTACTATCAGGAATGTAAGCAAACAGTTAATTAATGGTTTATTCCCCTGTGCATAAGGTGCACGAGACTACTACACATAGCAATTCCTTTTTCTACCCTTTTACAGGATTATTATTTTTACATGATTGTACTGTGGTAACGTAGGACATATTCACCTGAGGAAGATGAAGATGGCTTTCTGATATGACACGCCATCCAGCTTCTGACGGTGGTCCATAAATGGCTTTATGCAATCAATCAGGCCAGGATGCATCTTGTCCATCTCATCAAAGATGAACATGGAACGGGCACAGTTGGTAACATTTCCTCTGATCCAACGCCGTAACTGAGACTGTGGAGGAATGGGAGGCCGCTATTAGAGAATGGACAACATGCACCAGTCAACTGCTACTGGCACTGGCCTGTGGAACCACAAACACATTATTCAGACTACCTTATAGGTCTCAACATGATCGACGTGTGGGAAATGAACTACAGCGCTAAAGAAATGGACAAAGCGGCTGTCTATCCCCTTCTTGTAGATGTTTTTGACAATAAGCTGACTGGCCAAAGTCTTCCCTGTGCCAGTCCTCCCATGGAGAGAGAGGACCAGAGACTTCTGTGGGTTGTCATTGTTCATGAATCCAGTCACAGCTTTCACGATGACCTCTGAAGCTATGTGTTGGCCGTAGAGTCGTCTTCCCAGGTCATCCTTTAAACCTAAAAGTGAAAGGGCAAAGAAAAAGCACAGCTGCTTGCCAAGTAATAATGCATAACTTATTCACTTAGTCATTGATATTGGTCATAAATCATAATTTCCTTTCTTCGTTTCCTGGTGATTACATTCTTGATGGTGGCTGGTGATGTTTATATAACGTGCATATACACATTATGTCTGCAGTAAAAGCAAAGGTAGATCTCTGTGAAACTTAACGTTTCTTGGAACGGAATAATCGCAATTTAGGTTTGTTTATAGCGTATTCAGAGCGACATTTAGACCACGTGATCAATGCTAGTTGATATTCTAATAGTTTCTGATGTTTATATTTGGTAGGCCTATGTCTTATATTAAGTGTAGGCCTATTTTTGGAAACTAGAATAAACCTGATTTACGTGTGTGTAAAATACTTTTGCAATTATGACCCTGCCCTACTTTACCTGCTCTGTTCCGTATTACAACCAATCCAGTCCTTATCAACAGGTTTTTACAACAGGCCTACAACCCATTACTACTAACCATGTCAATGTTTTATCCTACCTTTTTCGTCAAAGGAAATCCCATCCCCGTCACAGACTTCGTCAGAGTTGGACAAACGTGATATATGATGAATGACCACACCACTGAGCGCCCCTACGATAAGAGTTAACGCCAGCGCGTCGGTCCCGCCAGCGCTCACTAACAACCACAGCAGCAGGGCGAGTTGCTTTCTGGAATTCATTTTAAATAAGATAAGAATGTGATGTGAAAGCAAAGTGTCCCCTCTCGAGCTACCAGAACACTTTAGTTCAACGCGTTAAATACGACGCTGAAGTTAGCCCCACATTCATTGCAGCCCCACATTCGCCGATCCCGCCTCTCTTAAGTTTCTCTTTCCCAGGGCGGGGGAGATGACAGTCATATCAGGTGAGCCCAGAAGCACTTGTTCAAACCTGTCCACTAGGAGGCGCAACGAAATCAAGAAAAATAGCAAAATCGCATGATATGCGTGAAGTTTAAGCTGAAATATCTCAAAATTCTCAAATGGATTTTTGAGTGTGCGTGTGTGTGTGTGTGTGAGACTCACTCACTCACTCACTCACACTCATTCACCGCGTCTCTCCCCTCAGATCGCGAACAAGGGATTCTGGGCTCACTTGATGCGGTTGAGCGAGCCTCAAGCAAATGTAATTCCACAATTACTTTAATATGTGAAAGTTGTCACACTATTAATCTTCATCTA
>JAOPJL010000125.1:12447684-12459431 GCA_027123545.1 Trisopterus esmarkii
CATGTTGACATGCAACTGCATATCTACTGATAGCTTGTTGAGTGTCAACAGTGGACTATCGAAATAAAGTGTTACCATTATATCCTATACACCCCTTAAATAAAAGGTCATATAATCATATAATATTTGTAATATTTCAGCATGTAGAGTTCTAAACCATAGGTCAGAACATTATGTCACAACTAAATCCTTATTCATCTACCATTACAGAGAGTACACATTGATGTATCCATCACAGTTAGCACACAACCTAAAAAATCAAGCGCTGTGGTTATTAAACCGTCACAATATTGTTATTCAGTTTGCAGTACGAGTGATCCTACACAATTGGTAAGTGATTATATGTCAGTCATTATGCTAAGAGGTTTAGTGTTGACAAAATGGGATGATAACTAAAGCCTGGAGATCATCTTGATGATGTGACCCCACATTCTGTTTCACTACACGGATCAGTCTGGACATCTAGCCTTCCATTTCGTCAATTTCAGTGGGCAGGAGTAATTCCCTTGACATACCTGTCCTCAGAACAACACAACATCTGACGCCACCACGTGTCTGATTATGTGTAGAATCTCAGCCGGCTGGCAATCCTCTTGCAACCAGGGGCAGAGAAGACTCTCTCATCCTTAGGAAAATAGTTTACGATTTCATCTGCCAGTTCACAGGCCTCATCATGGTCTGGTTCGAGACCCTTGGCTTTCATCTCAACCATAATACACTGGACAATGTGCTGGCGTTCCAAGGGCAGGAATGGGATGAAGAAGTCCACCACGTTACTCTCTCCACCTGCACAAAGGGAATGATAATTTGTACAATGTAAAGCTAAATAGGAAATTATAACTATTACATGACTTTTAGAGATTCCACATTGAGCACACTTTTTTTATGTAAACATGCCAGTTATCCAAATAGACAATTTTTTTTTCTTTTATCCTTGGAAGCTAGGTAAATAAAAATGCTTTCATTAAAATAAGGCAATCATTAATTGAGACGTAACCTGCATGTATGCATAAAATAGTTAGAACCTCAGATTGAAGAGGAACAATGCGGTTTCTGCCCCCAAATGTGGAACTATGGACCAGCTCTTTACTCTCGCAAGGATCCTTTAGGGGGTCTGGTAGTATGCCCATCCGGTCTACATGTGTTTTGTGGATCTGTAGAAGATGGATGACTGTGTACCCCAGGACAATCTGTGGGAGGTGCTGTGGGAGTATGGGGTGAGGGGGTCAACCCTCAGGGCCATCCAATCTCTGTACTCCCAAAGCGAGAGCTCTGCCCACGTTCTCAGCAGCCAGTCAGTTTTGTTCCCGGTGGGTGTTCGCCTCCACCAGGGCAGCGCTTTGTCACCAATCCTGTTTGTGATGTTCATGGACAGGATATCGAGGCGTAGTCGTGGTGGGGAGGGGTGCAGCTCAGTGGTCTGAGGATCTCATCACTGCCTTTGCAGATAATGTGGTCCTGATGACATCATCAACCAGTCTTCAGCACTCACTGGATTGGATGCAGCCGAGTGTGAAGTGCCTGGGATGAGGATCAGCACTGCTAAATCTGAGGCCATGACTCTTAGCAGGAAACCGCTGGATAGCCGTCTCTGGGTAGGAAATTAGTCCTTAGCCCAAGTAAAGGAGTTCAAGTACCTCGGGGTCTTGTTCGCACGTTAGGGTACGATGGAGCGTGAGATTGGGCGGAGAATCGGAGCAGCGGGGGCGGTATTGCATTCGCTTTACAGGCTTTGCGGGTAAAGGCGGTCGAGACGCCTTGCGTCTCCAGCCACCTCTGGAAACGCCAGAGTGGCTGGCGTCTCCCTTAGGGATAGAGTGAGAAGCTCAGCCATCCGAGAGGAACTCGGATTAGAACCGCTTCTCCTCTGCTTAAAAAGGAGTCAGTTGAGGTGGTTCGGGCATCTGGTGGATGGCCACTGGGCGCCTTCCTTGGGAGGTGTTCCTGGCACGACCAGTGGGGAGGAGACCTCGGGGAAGACCCACGACTAGGTGGAGAGATTATATCTCAACACTGGCCTGGGAACGCCTCGGGATCCCCCCGTCTGAGCTGGTCAATGCGGCCCGGGAAAGGGAAGTCTGGGGCCCCCTGCTGGAGCTGCTGCCCCCACGACCCGACCCCAGATAAGCGGTTTTGAAGATGAGAGTGGGAAAGAGATGGATGCTGAGTTTTTTAATGATGTATTATTTTGTTGGTATCTGTGGGATATTTGCTATATCATACTTGATTGTGTGCATTATTGGCCCTTCAGATTGTGTGCATTATTGGCCCTTCATCAGAATCAGAATCAGAAAGAAGTTTATTGCCAAATAGGTTTTCACATACAATGAACAATAAACATTCAACAATAAATAGACAGCATGATAATGTGACAACAAGACAGACAAAACCATAAGTAACAACAAAGTGAAAGATATGTAATCACATATCTCTCATTAGTGCAAATGTGACTGTATGGTGACAGAGGGGGTCATGGCAAGAGGTATGAGACATTGTCAGTGTCAGTAGGGGACCCAGGCATTGTTGGCGAGGCTAACTGCAGTCGGAGAGAAAACGAGTTTGTGTCTTGATGTTTTGGTTCTGATGGACCTTCTGCCGGAGGGGAGTGATTCAAAGAGTTTATGTCCAGGGTGGGAGGGGTCGGCCACAATCCTAGCTGCCCACCCCAGGGCCCTGGAGGCATGCAGGTCGTGGAGGGGTGGCAGACAGCAGCCAATCACCCTCTCAGCAGAGAGAATGATACACTGCAGTCTGCTCTTGTCCTTGGCAGAGGCAGCATCGTACCAGATGGTGATGGAGGAGGTGAGGACGGACTCAATGGTGGAGGTGTAGAAGAGCACAATCATTGGCTTTGGCAGGTTGACCTTCAGCTGCCACTGGAAGAACAACCTCTGCTGTGCTCATTTGAGGAGACCCTGGTGTTCAGCTCCCATTTTAGGTCCTGGGTGATGATAATTCCCAGGAAGCGGAAGGACTCCACAGAGTCCACAGGGGAGCCACACAGGGTTGATGGTGGCATTTGGGGGCAGGGTTTCTCCTAGTCTAAGTCTACCACCATCTCCACTGTATTTAGCGCATTTAGCTCCAAGCTGTTATTTCCGCACCAAGACAACAGATTGTCAAACTCCCTCCTGTAGGCGGACTCATCCCTATCAGTGATGAGCCCAATCAGGGTGGTATCGCCTGCAAACTTTAGGAGCTTGACCAACTGCTGACTGTAGGTGCAGCTGTTTGTGTACCGTGAGAAGAGTAGAGGGGTGAGGACAGAGCCTTGACGGGAGCCGGGGCTGATGACATCACAAGTGGCCGTGTCCACCTAGATGTGTGACGGATAGATGAGCAACGTTTGCTACAGTCCGCTGGGTAGGCTAGTAGACTGATCGGTCCAGCACACATGGTGGACACGCCCACTTGTGGCAGATTTTTAAAACAGCTTGTAACTAACTTGGCTAATCACATTCACACCTGGAAGTACAGTATAATATGTCACCTCTAAAAATGTCTGTGGACACCAGAGACAGCTGGTCAGTATACTGCTTCAGGGTGGAGGGTATTTCACTCCACAGTCTGAATCAGATCCGCAAGCAAGCGCTGCGCCTCTTGGCGGGATATACACACCGCACAGTATGAATGATGAGAACATAAAGGTGTACAGTTTATGATTTTCTTTTTCCAGAATAGGACAACAGTGTTGCGAGATCACTGTCACATCTTTACACCGGCCACTATTTGTTTACTCCCACCCATGCCTCTGGGTCATGGTTCACTCTGTACAGCTCAAATCCAGGCAACTGTAGAGTGAGAGAGAGTCTGGAATGGTATCACCTAGCCAGGTTTTGGTGAAGCACAAAACGGAAGACAAAGAAAACTCTCTGCACCCACCAGTAGCTGGAGTTTTCCTGCTGATTGGCAGGAAGCGACCACCGAACCATTCAACGACACACCACACACCGTCATTAGTGGCCTTATGTGATGCACGGCCACTTATGACAGTAAAGCACACCCTCCAGCCGACAGAACGCTCAACTTAAAGTATCAGACTTACGGTAGTTGAACAAAGATGAAGAAAGGGGTGTCTCCACATCCATCAGTTGGAGTTTCTCTCTCTCTTTTCCTGCTTTCCAGAAATCCAAAGTGGTCTGTGTGATGATTTGTGACCCAGCATTACTTTCAGGAATGAGAGCAAACGGTTAATTAATGTTTAATTCCTCTGTGCATAAGGTGAACGAGACGACTACACATTTTTTTTTACTACTTTTTCCACCATTTTACAGGAATTGATCAACAATCTGGATTATTCAGATGTACTATGGTAACATAGGATGTATTCACCTGAGGAAGATGAAGATGGCATTTGAATATGACACGCCATCCAGCTTGTATTGGTAGTCCATCAATGGCATTATGGAATCAATTACGCCAGCAGGCATGTCTTGCATCTCATCAAAGATGAACATAGAACGGGCACAGTTGGTAACATTTCCTCTGATCCAATGCTGTAACTGAGACTGTGGAGGAATGGGAAACTGCTATTACAGAAGGGACAACATGTACCAGTCAACTGCTACTGGCTACTTATTCAGACTACCTTATAGGCCTCGACGTTATAGACATGTGGGAAATGATATTCAGAGTTAAAGAAATGGACAAAGCGGCTATCCATTCCATTCTTGTAGATGTTTTTGACAATAAGCTGAGTGGCCAAATTCTTCCCTGTGCCAGTCCTCCCATGGAGAGAGAGGACCAGAGGCTTCTGTGGGTTGTCATTGTTCATGAATCCATTCACAGCTTTCATGATGACCTGTGAAGCTATGTGTTGACCAAAGAGTCGTCTTCCCAGGTCATCCTTCAAACCTTAAAGTGAAAGGGCAAGAAAAAAGCACACAGCTGCTTGAGAAGTAGCAAGTAATAATGCATAAGTTAGTCATTGGCATTGGTCGTAACAGTGAAATAATAAAATAATCCTTTGTCAGTGATTTTGAAACCGAATGTGTTTCGAAATGTTTACTCAGACCAGGAGGGTCTGCCACTGCCACAGCAGCCATAACAGCAGCGCCTGGTGGCCCAGAGGAAGCCTCTTCTTCTGGCACAACCCCCTGTGGAAGCTGTGGAGGTTGGCTCCAACTTGATACTGACGCAGTAACTATCTGAAGGACGTAGCTCTTTAGTACATCATACCTAAAGAGCTATGTCCTTCAGAGCAACAGCGCCCTGTGACTGTTGTGGTCGTCTCTTGAAAGTGCTTTCAAAGGTTTATTCCCGCTACCTTGTGGTTCCCAAGATGTCAGAGGGGATGGAACCCATTTTGCATCTGAAGAAAAACTATCCTCTTTAATCCTCTGTTGTATCGTGGTTTCGGGCTAGGTATGACTTGAAGAGTTGTAAATGTTCAACACGTGGTTGATTCAGAGACACAAGGTAAACAAACTTGAGTGCTGGAGGTGAGTCAGGTAAGAATTCAGTTTATATTGGAAGTGGGCGGGGTGGTAAATAAGCCACACCTACAGGTTTTAATTGACCAAAGTAAACCTATATATGGAAACTAGACTATTTCTTATAAACCTGATATATAAGTGAGTTGTAAAACAAAATAAAAAATGACATTATTTACCTGCTCTGTTCCCTATTACAACTATTCAAGTCCTTATCAACAGGTTTAAACTATAAAAACGGTCTGTCACTTTTTTGGCCACGTGCCCAGGCTCTGTGCCGCCTCCCCAAAGAAGGTCTGCAGTAACATAGTAGGACTTAAAGACCTAAGATAAACAATGATGGAACTGGGTAACGTTTGATGTATCGTTATTCTGAAAATACACTGCATTCAAAATATGAATGGTTTAATTATGAAAATACATTTCCCCTTTTAATTTGACAACTGAACAGAGGATATAATAAAGGCACAGTCCTACATGGCAGACCTTTAATGTTTTATCCTACCTTTTCCTACTCCTTTACCGTCAAAGGAAATCCAATCCCTGTTACAGTCTTCGTTGGGATCTTTGAGAGAAAAAGAGAATCCCAGAGAATCAGTCCTGCCAGTGCACACTAACATCAACAAAAGTACTCCGAGTTGCTTTCTGGAATTCATTTTACATAGGGTAGGGTTGTGATGTGAAAGCAAAGTGTCCTCTGGTCCATGTCGGAGCCAAAAGGTGCGTTCACTTGTCAAACCAGTCCGGATGGTCTGCCAGTAGGCTACGCACTGAATGTTGATTGGCCAATCCCATGGCTGTGTGTTCACAACGCACTCACTTGCATAGTGAGTGCGTTCCACATAGATTGTTCAAATATAGCTGGGCATTTTTATTTATTTTTTAAAAGTACACCACTGTTTGAATAAATATCATGATGTAACGTTACAGTGTGTACATGCCTTAAATATTCCCTAAATTTCAAGATGGCTTATATCATATTTAGATTCATGTGCCACCCCAAAATGATCTGTGGTCTCAGCCTGGCCACTGAAAATGTTCTAGCTCCGCCACTGCCTGCACGCTGTTCCCACTGTAACATTTCTGAAGCAGCTCAAACAGAAGCTAAATTCAGAATCAGCTTGGGGAGCTAGGAACCATCATTGTAGGCCAGTGGATCTCAAACTTTTTCTCCTTAGACATTTTTTCATTTCAGTACCCCCTTCACCAGCATAAAACATTTTTGGGAGATAAAATAATAAAACGTACATAAATAATGTATGTGTGTTCAATTTAGCAGTATTAACATGAACATTAAAAGGGTTCAAATACAATTTAGTGAGAAACATCGGCCTGTGCTTCATGCAACTGTTGGCTAATTTCAAAAGAAGCACAACACCAGGCAGGTTAGGAGCATGTTGTAGTGAATCCCATCAAAATATATTCTTCCTGAAACTGATGACATTTTGGTGCTTCTGGATGTGCTTTCTTTTTCACAAATTCTCCTTCCTCCTTGTTTTCAGATTTACGTTTCAATAACTTGTCCATTTTCTCGATTTTCTATCGTCTAGCTTTTAGATTGAAACTCGACGCCCGCCATTTTAAACACTGACACTAAGCTTATTTTCAGCTGCCATCACAATGTCTCTGCATGTCTCAGTTAAGCGTACTTATATCATCCATGATCATGGTTTTGTTTATAGTCAGTTTACCTGCGGGGTAAACTGAATATACTGAATAATGAAACCAGAATATTGTCACAACCTTTTTTGCTGGCATACTAACTTCTTAAACTCTGCTGCGTAGTGGTGGGTGGATCCATCCCAAAACATCACTACTAAGTTTTGTTTCTAAAGAAGGATTCTCGCGTCAATAGAATTGATACCAGTTTCAGTTTCTCTCTTCGTGAAAACATCTCATTGGCACCCACAAGGAAATACCCCTGCATTCCTGCTACATTTCAGAAGGGGTGTAACATGTCTTTATTACTCACTGAAGCCTCAACACGTTGACAGACGTTGTTATATAACACATTGTTATAGGGATTGTTATGAAGCATACCTACCTCTCTAATATTAGGTACATCAAAAAATATTTGTTCAAAGGTTGTGCAAGTAAGAGAAGACAAGAGACTGAAGTTAATTGTTTTTATGTGCATTTTCTGATCCATGAAGCAGTTTCATTAAGCTAAAAAACTGTGTGTGTGTTCCCTTTCTGCTGTCAAAAGTTGATGTGCCATATGATCAGGCCCCATCATGTTTTTCTCAAAATTTCTTCTGCATCAGGTAAATTAAAAGAAACATTTTATTGAAAACAAATCTTGAGAGAATCATGATCTTATTTCTAAGCAGGACAATCCTCATTTGATCTTGACGTCTATTTAACTCAAATCAAAACCTATTCTCTATCAGCTGGCCCCATGTAGTTGTTTAGTTGTAGCAGGTGAACTGTGTAGAGGTGGCAGGTACATAGACGTTTGTAGTGGTGCTTTCCCTTGGGTTTGTTATCCACAAATAATTCTGTGTACTTAGTTTTTTCAGAAAACTTTTGTTCATGTTGGCACATTCAATTTACAACAGTAAAAACATTACTTTGGTTACTTGTGTTTTAAACACTCTGTGTTTTAACATCAGTTAAAATCTGTTTTATTGTTGTACCTGAATAAGTTAACATTTGTCATCATTACCACCCCTCTTCCACATTTATTGTATGTTTGTATGTCCTGGCACTTAATCTATGCACTTATTGCATGTTTGTACGTCCTGGATGGTAAAAAATAGTACTTAGAATTGTGTGCCTTATCCTAGCTATCTTTGTTGTATACAGGGAATGGGTTATTAATTGTAAATGCTTGGCACTTGTTTCTATGAATTTGACAAATGTACTTATTGTAAGTTGCTGTCGATAAATTTTCCCTAAATGTAAATGTAAATGTAGATGTAGTGGCAAAAGCAGCTGTAGGGGCGGAAAAAACCCCATGCATTGTGTGTGTACATGATCCTGACCCTGACCCAGATACTCACCACAAGCAGACCTCCAAAAACACACCTCAGAAGAGGAAAGGGCGCAATGGAAGAAGGACATGCATCCAAATAGATGGTATATGGGTGAGGACGGACAGTGAGCTACACCTCCCCTGCTGGCAGTGTCCCCATTATGCAGTTGAACTTGGCACATGGGCGGGACCACGTGTCAAAAGGGGAAACGCAGACTGCCATTAGTCAACATTGGTATACAAAGAGCTTCTCTAATTACTCCCAAAGAATTTGTGACGCATGTGTAATCTGCTTAACTCCAAACGTTGGTGGAGGAATTCGAACCACACCTGGGGCCCATCCACCACCTGACAAGTTTTCCCAACATCAAAGGTGACGCAGTTGTCATAGCCAAAGCTCTAGCCACGGAAATCAAAGCGAGATCAGCCGGATCAGCTCATTTCTAGAGATCTATTAGGGAACACACTGTGCCTACCACGCCACGAGTGGCGGGGCAGGAGTAAACGAGTAAACGGCACTTTAAAATCCATATTCTAAGTTGTGTGATAAAGGGCTTGTCATGGGTACAGGTGTTACTGGTCTTATAGTTGCACGTGTGCACAAGAATCAGAGCAAAGAATAGGCTGAGCCATTTCAAGTTCCTTTTCCGACGACCCTCCAACAAGGGTGTAGGTCGAGTAAAACAACCCCCACCATCAACAGACCATTGTGATGACCTAAAGCTCAATATCGTCTAACGTTGGCCTCCACTCTCCAACAGATACATCGAGGGGTGAAAGAGGCACGCCCAAAACCTGCACCAGGAGCACTCCACGACCTGAAACCCAGGGACTAGGTGGTAGTGCGAGAGCTAAAACTGGAAACACGCCAGGTGGACAGGACAGCAACCCAGTCGGCCGTCTTGGGTTGCTGATTGTACACACCTAGTACCATCCCATGACACAAAAAACCACCTAGATCTCTGGGACTGGAGCCTGCACCTACTCACCCTGCTATCCCAGCCCCCACCCAGAGCTAAGGGCTGTACTGAAGCCAAACCAACTACGTTGAAGTGAACTGAGTGGCCACCACGTTCACAAACACACGCATATTATGGATACTGGGTTGGCTTCACTTAAAAATGTCGCTCAGGTGTGACTCTTTCCTACTTACACCTTACAGGACCGGAAAGGACAGTGGGAGCAGACTGGCTGTGATGGTCCACTCCGCTAGCCTGGTCCCACCAGACTCTCGTACTTCATTTCATTTGCACAGAGTCTGGCCACTCTCCATTGACAAACGTTAACTCACTTGAAGGCAGAGTCTGTTGGAGTTTAAAAGTATTGGATCTGCCCAGTGCGACTCTGGATCTGCCATAACCAATCACTAAAGTTTGGTCATGGCAGCCTCTCCCTCTGGTTGCTGATTGGGCAGCCAGAAAATTGGTTGCAGAAAACCCTTGAAAATACCGCAAATCCAGACCTAGTACTGAAGGAACTGACTAGCCGAGCTAATGACAGGTATAAAACAATCAGACAAGGTGGCACTACCAACACAGGGTATAAATAGTCTGGGCCGTAACAACACAATGAGGAACAGGTGAGCAAAGAAAAGGCGGGAAACAAGAATGCACAAAGGGGGCACCTTAAAGAAGGACTTGAAAATAAAATGCATCAGTGTTCCAGGTTTGAGCTGTGATATTATACTGTGTATTGAAATGTACCTGCTTTTTTTTTTGAGTCCAAACATATCGGCTGGTGTTGATTTTTTTCAGAATTATTATATATTTTTTAATCCTTGTGTATGTTTTGTGACAACCCGGCTCTGTGAGTGACCCGTCTCCCCCCAATCAGCACACATTTCTGACCAATAAAGCCGTAATGGCACATTTATTAAACGTAAATAACACTATCAAACATAACAAAAAGAGTCTTGGCTCCATGAGCCTTGGATGAATATCCAGACGTGTCCCTGCGGGCGATATCACGACCAACGGGGTTTCCTCTGTCACGTGAACCACAAGAGCACTGATGCCGGCTTAGGCATTGCTCAGGTGCTTCGCATCCCGCTAATTGGTGCCAGCGCTAAAGCGCTCACTGGCGCCATCTAGTGGAGTTAGGCGGTATACCCTGGCTACCACCTCTGTGCTGTGCTGGAGCTGGGTTGCCACAGTGTACTCTATCTATGCGATATGTTTGTGATAATCGAGATGATGCCTATATGTTTAGAAATGTTAATTGATAAATTTTCTTGAAATTGTGTTGCTATTGTGATGCATTGATTATGATCAAAAATAAGGAAATTGCCTATAGATATTCTCCAGATAGGAGAGCTTTGAGTCACTATGTTGAGTAAACACTTCACAGAGAGTACCAGCCTTGGTGAGAAAGACCCACATCCTTGATGGCAGAAGGGTGGAGGGGCATCCTAATCAACAGCTGGGCCCTAGAATGATTTCCCTTCTATAAACTGGGCTGTGCCTCACTTCAGCGCTCCAACCTATGTATACTTGTTGTGTTGAGTGGCCAACTTTTATTTTATAAAATCTTTACCCCTTTTTTAAATAAACTCTTACTCTTTTTTTTTATTACGTTGTCAATTCAGTATAAATAGTTGTCACCACAAACATCAATAGCATTTCAATGTCCAGATACTTTACTCAAGCATACTTACTGTATATCGTTCACGATCTTGGTTTTGTTTATAGTCAGTTTACCTGTTGGTTAAACTTAATATATTGAATATATGAAACCAGAATATGGTTCACTTTGCAGTAAAAAAACTGTACTGGGATGGCATTTCAATCCCAAAACATTGATACTACAGACACTACATCTCGTTTTCGAAGATTGATTCTAGCGTCAATAGGATCGATACCAGTTTCAGTTTCTCTCTTCGTGAACACATCTCACTGGCACCCCGAGTTGTGTAGGAAAATGCCCCACAAGGAAATACCCCTGCATTCCTGCTACAATTTCAGAAAGGGTGTAACATGTCTCCATTACTCAGGGAAGCCTCAACATGTTGACAGACTTGTTATATGGATTGTGGTTTAAGTCGTATGAAGCATATACTTACCTTTCTAATCTTATGTATAGAAAACTCAGTCTGCCCACATCAACATCAGTGGACGGGAGTAATTATCTTGACAAACAAACTCCTTCAGCAAATCAGAGTAACACAACATCTGACAACATCACATGTTTGATTACATGAAGTTCCTCAGCCGGTTGGCAATCGTCTTGCAACCCGGGACAGAGAAGACTCTCTCTTCCCTTAGGAAGGTAGTTTACGATTTCATCTGCCATTTCAAAGGTCTTATAGGGGTCTGGTTGGAGGCCCCTGGCTTCCATCTCATCCA
>JAOPJL010000125.1:12828544-12845725 GCA_027123545.1 Trisopterus esmarkii
GGGCCAGGGACCGGAGAGACGGGGCCAGGGACCGGAGAGACGGGGCCAGGGACCGGAGAGACGGGGCCAGGGACCGGAGAGACGGGGCCAGGGACCGGAGAGACGGGGCCAGGGACCGGAGAGACGGGGCCAGGGACCGGAGAGACGGGGCCAGGGACCGGCCATTGATTGGGGTTTTGAAGCCAAGGGAGAGCTTATTCCAACTCTGAATTCCATGAAGCCAAAGCAAAGGTTAACGTTTTGAAATGTGTCCTGATTCCACCTGGTTATTACAACACTGTTTGTTTCTGGTATCACGAGAAACACAACTTCACGTGATACAAAGAGAGACACACTTCTGGGTTCTTACAGTTGTGGGGTTTGTCAAATGAACCCACACAAGAGACCATGTTGTGATCCTCAAGGCCATTACTGTTTCAAAGGGTGGTCCAACGAACACACTGCGTCAGACATGTAGTTCAACGAGAAGAGGATCACCACTGCCAGGGTTAGGGCTTTCCGTTCTTTGGAAAGACGCTTTGTCACTTACTGTTTTAGAACACATTATACATTATTCATGTATGCATTACAGTAAGTATTCCATATTGTCTAGTGAGTACTGTATAATTATGATGAAATACTCCAAATGATGATGTACATGATCACTGGTGCAAGAGGGTTTAACGTTTTTGTGATCAATGTTCTGCCCAGAAACACATCAAGCATCAGCCCTCAGGCATTCCAAATGATAGTCTTCTAACAAGAAACCATGTTGCCCTTTCTTAGTATCATTATCCAGAATAATCGATTATTAGCTTAACCCTACCTTCGCTATGCATCTATTTAATAAGGGGATGTCTCAGTTTGTCAGATAAACCTTAACAAATGAGTGTATTACAGGGATGAATGCTAATTGGAGGAGGTGCAATCGATAGTAACCTGGGGACACAACAGTTTTTCTGTCTTGAACACACCTGAAAATGAAGCTGAAACAGCTACACCATGGCCAAACACACACATCATGTGGATAGTTCTATTTGTTGTGCTCCGTTTACACCACACATGAGAAACAAAGGAGGAATACATCAATGTGCCGTGATCGTACAAAGACCTGTATTTGGGTTTCTCCCCTCATGTACATGTGTAGGGGATTCTGCTCTGTTCTAAACACCTGAAAATGTTTCAGGTGTGTATAACAGTATTATATCAAGGGTTGGAAGCCTGTGGTGTTTCAACAGAAATAGGTTAATAAGGGAAGGGAAAATGTTGGCTTACCACCTAAAGGAAAGGTTATAGATTCGATTAGATATTTCTTCAGTTCATTTCAGTGTCTTAGTCTTTGCTCATGTTTAAATGCCCAGCCATGTTCTTACAAGACACTTTGGATAAAAGTGTATAACACAACAGTAGCCTAATACAAACTTAGGTATTACATTATCAATACTATTATCCAAACAAACAGAACAGAATAACGTAATGTACGTGGTAATTTAATAGTCTGCACACAAGTTCACAGTAGGCCTACAGAATAATTACTAAAATAAAACCATTATAAGTAGCAAGTTTGGCATAGAAACAAAAACGATCTTTCTAGTTTATAGTTATTCCCCATTTATTAGAATTAAATTATCAATAACAATGCTTCTTAATTATCATTCAGAAAACCAAATAACCAGCCAAGATGCTGTGGGTGGCACACAATGGTCAACAGTCGGTGTGTGCACGGACTGCCCGAGAGCCAGCAGCCAGGAAGGGGACTCGACCCGGAGCTCCAGGGCAGGCGCGTGTCCGCGGCGGTGTGTGGACCGGAGCACCGACATGTTTTACTGAGCATTCACCGATATTTGTACAGCAACGCTGTGGGCAATTTCATTACCTTGGACCGTTTTTTGCGCCATATTAAGGTAAGTGGTACTCGGAATCGTTCGTGTTTATCAGATATGTTCAACAGAGAGCCTACATGCGAAGTATTCGCCACAATGCAAAAGCCTTTCTTCGGCTCGGGAGAAAATGCCGGGCTTGCAGTAAGGCAGGCCCCGCAAGAGTCTTCCAAGTCTCGGAATGGGCATGGTCGTGTTGTCAATGTGTCCTGTGGGTCCAGCGTGTTTTAAATATCGGGTTCCTAACGCCGTACAACAACTGTTCACGAGTATCGGCTCCGTTTTGAGTCGTAATCGACCCGGTATCGCAGCGCCACCAGCACGGCCGTTCCGGAGAAACATGGTTGCTCTGCGGAGTCTCCTGCAGCCCCGCACCGGGCCTCGGTGCGCCCTGCGCCGGCGGAGCGCTACGGGGACAGGCGGCGGCGCTCTGCGGCAGCGAGGCGGGCAGTCTGTCGGGGGGGAAACGCAGAACGCGAAACGACGGGTTATGTAACACGAACGACGTCGGCATCAATGTTGGCCACACAAAACTTTCTGTGGTCGGTGGATATGCTGTCAAACAAACTTAACGTGAACTTAACACAACATTACACCCCGCCGCCCGGGGTTTGGTCTAAGGTGGTTTTATTTCGTTATGTTACGCATTGGATTGTTGTTCGCTGCTGGATCCTGTTCAACATGTGCAGGATCCCTTCGATGTAATTCAATTAAATGTGTACTTTGTTGTGCGGTTAGGCTTAACTCATGGATGACTTGTCGACTGCCTATGAGCTGGTTTGTGCAATGAATGCATCTCACAGCCGCTATGTTCTCCTGGTGGAGTGGTGCGCACCGAGCACGGAGGGGAGCAAGGTGGACCCCGGCTAGATCTGAACCGGCTAGATCTGAACCGGCTAGATCTCAACCAACTAGATCTCAACCAGCTAGATCTCAACCAGCTAGATCTTAGATAGCCAGATTATTTTCTTCCATCAACTAACAGATTGGCAAACCATATGCCTTTTACTACACAGATGTATAAACCTAAATGCAAACATAACCGTGGTGTTTTACATTCTAAATTGTAATTGTTTTTTAATTAATATAGGCCTAAGCAAACAATGGCACTTTGCTGAACCGAACGCTCTGATCCTTTTTTGGGCTAATTTAGCCGTACGATGTCACTTGTGTTTAGTTTAGTCATTACTTACCGTGGCTGTACTGTGCCTGAATAAGCTCGTTTACTTGGTTGCCCCCTTTTCATCCAGCTCTAATTATATTTTCTTCCCTGTAGTAACAGAAGTTTTAGTAACCCATTGTTATTTAGAAACCTAATAAGGCCCCTAATCATCCCAGATAAAGAATACCATTAGTGTGATTTAGGGTAATGTATGGGTTTATTACCGTAAGGTTGGCTTATTTGTCAGCAAGTAAGAGGCATTTTGCGGTGATTGATTTGCCATTCTTGAGTTCACATATAATTTTTTGTGCTATTCAAAAACGTTAATGGTAACTCTACTTATATCTCACTGGGTCTCATCATCACCAGTATAGGTGACCACTGCTAGTATTCAGATGTTTTGAGTCAACAAGTGGGATAAAAACGTATTGTATTACAGCAGAACATCGTTGTTGCTGCTAACGTTAAAAACACTGCAGAATAACCACAAACAAATATTGGAATTAAAGCACAATTTATAACAAAGACTAAGCTATTAAAAAAACATTATTAGCATACAATAGGAAATACATTGAAGTGATCCTTTCTTCTACACTATCTGACTCCAATTAAAGTATAAACAATTCCTCATCATGATCATTGACCTTACCTAACGCAGACATAGCCGTAGTAGTTTTGTTAACATTTGTATGTCTAATACGAAACTACAATAAGGATAGAGAACCTTTCCATACATTAAATACAAATGTTTAGACTGAATAGACACGCATGTAAATAAGGCATAGATACAGTGTTTATATTTATATATTTGTGCTTTTTCTCTTCACAGATTGAACAATGGGACTCTGAGTGGAGGCTTCAGCACTCCCATGATTCAACCCACCCCGGCCCACTAGAATGTACTTGATGAATGTGCCTCCATTTGCAGCAACTCATACAGAATGGAGGACCTGTGGCCCACCCCCAGACTTTAGCCTCCACGGCTTACACAGCTCTGACAGTGAGTTGTCGACCGGAGACACCAACATCCAGGATAAGGTCCAGATGATCATTAAAAGCTTGAGGAGCACTCAGTCCTCCATTGACATGGGTGATGAGATCGTAGGAAACGTGCCACAGGGACAGGAAGTGCACCTCGAGGCCTGCAAGTTTGGAATGGGCCCTTTGGTAGGAGCAAAATCATCAACAGGTTCTGGCACTGAATCCCGACAAGCGCAATCAGTGTTTCCAGTCAAAACTGAGAGCCAGGATTCGGACAGTGATGACAGTGTGGACCGCGGGATCGAGGAGGCTATATTGGAGTACCTAAAGGAAAAGGACGGACATAAACGCAATGAAGAACCGTCCACCAACATCCTTCTGCCTTCCAAAGTCCATAGGAAAAACTCTCCTGTCCCTGAGATTTGTAAACAACATTCCGACAGCAATATAGTCTTAAGTGCCAGCCACCAGTTTTCAAAAATCCCTGAAGTTGAAACCCCAATGGCACCAGTTCAAAGTTCAGTGACAAAAAATAATTCCATCAATCCAACTACCTTCAAAGAAAACCCTGTTAAGAAAATGGAAAAAAGTATGACAACCAAAAGTGTGCTATCCAAAGAACCCAAAAGAGTTATGGAAAACGACTTTGATAAAAAAGCAAAAGACCTGGTCCCAGTCAAAACCGAGAGGGATTCACTGGACTCGAGTAGTGATGATGGGATTGAGGAGGCCATCCAAAAGTACCAGTTGGAGAAAAAAGACAAGGAGATTGGAAGCAAGGAGGCCTGCAACTCCTTTACATCACAAGACCTTACTGACTCCAGTAGCAGTGATGATGGGATTGAAGAGGCCATTCGCAGCTACCAGCGAGAGCAATTAAAAGAAAAGAGTGTGCTCAAACCGCTTTTGCTCAAGCAAAGGCCTAGTATAAAGTCACCAATGCAGTCTCTCTGTAGTTCAAACTCAGAAAAAATCAACAAAATTAAATCCAAAAAGAAAAGTAAAAATAAGAATCTGCAATCTGGCCCCCCTCTGTCATCTGTTCTCCTACCCCAAAGCACACTATTTGGCAGCTCCAACAGTAATGGGAATGGGACACTTCTGTTAAAAGAAGAACCCTTTAAGATACACTCCCCAACCACTACAAAGACCACACCCGCAGAGCTCATGTGTGCGGAGGCAATTTTAGATATTTCGAAGGCTGTAATGCCTGCAGCGTTCACTGCTACTGTCAGCATTGACGGCTTCAATACAAATGAGACATTATCGGGCCCTTCTACAACCGCGGACGGAAGTAGTGACAGTTCCATAGACAGTGAAGACGGAATTGAACAAGAAATCTGTATGTTCCTTGAGCAGAAGGCCCAAATGCAGAAGCAGCCTCAGACTACTGCCGCGCTCGCCTCACTGCCAGCCAGCTTGAATGAGCCGGATATGACGAAGGGAAAACCAGAATCAATCCAGAAAAAGGTTCTGAGACTGTCACTTACTCAGAGAAGAAAACTGAAATCGCAAGACAGCAAGAAGCCAGCGACAAGCCCCAAAGGGATGAACGAGCTGGCTTTGAAGGAAGACGGGGAAGGATCAAGTTCCCTCGTCTCTTACCAGATGGATCTGTCGCCGTCTTCTGTTGAATTTGAAAAGACAGAGCGGGGAGGAGACAAGAGCAGCTCTCTAGATAGTGACGAGGACCTGGACACAGCGATTAAAGACTTGCTCAAGACTAAGAGGAAGTTGAAAAGAAAGACGAGAGACTTGAAGCTGAAATCAAGGAAGTGCCTCAAGGATCCTGAGCCCTGTGACGGCATTCCAACAAAAAAGCAAAAACTCAATCCAGCTTCTAAGAGGGTGGTTTTGAAAAAAGCTCCCATCAAAAACAGGGAGATGCCTGAGAAGACTAAAGTGAGCAGAAAGAGCCCATCACCACAGAAGCAAACTATCAAAAGAATAGATGACGGCGGAGCAGGAGAAACAGACCAATTAAAAGGGACGGGAAGTGGAAACGTTTTGTCGCTGCACACTAGTGAGAGTGCCGTTCGAGGAAGTGAAGACAGCAGCTCAGTAGACAGCGATGACAGCATAGAACAAGAGATCCGGAAATTCCTGGCTGAAAAGGCAAAGGTCACTCCCACAGAGACTAGAAACAAGGACGAGGATCGGCCGATCTATGGCACCGTCGGTAAGCAGCTACCAGAAAAAGCGACTAAATTGGAAAGTCAGCTGGCTGAAATTCCAACACCACAGAACACTCGCCTACCTGACGTTCAAAGCAAGTTGTGTGTTGGCGGACTGTCTTCGATGACTCCTTTGACCATCGGGACTACATGTCACCCGTCTCTCCTGTCCCGTAGTCCTTCTCTTTTGCAGCACACAGATGGAGTGGTGAAGCGAGAGGAACTGAGGCCTACCATTGGGGGTGGTCATGCCAGTTTTAAGGCTCATTTGGAAAAGGCAAGAGCTCGGCCGGCTACTGGTCCCAGCGGCGTTCAGCCTTTCTCTGATGCTATGAAGTGGCGTCAAAGTCTGGGACTCCCCATCAAGAACACCAGCCCTGTGTTTGCCAGTCAGCCTTCTTCCCGTATCTCTTCCTCCAGTATGAACGAGACGGCATCTGCAGCAGCAGTAGCCGCAACACCTTTTCACCGGGCAAGGATTAACCCCAAACCACACACTCCTGTCACTCTATGGACATCCGCAAGAAGCAGCCAACCAGTCTCGTCCATTCGCCACTACCCAGAGACACCTGTAAACACTATGTCCAGTTCTGTACCTAACCCCTTCTTTGCCACAAAGCATAGCCTGGGGAGGTCTCCTTTGATGGGGCTCTCATCCGGGAGCCTCAGGGCAGAGAAGCCATTTCCAGGTCAGGCAGAGAGGGGGAGTCGCTTGGCCCCACCTAGCGAACAGGACCAGGGCACATTCAACAGGCTAGACCCCCCACGTAGGAGCGGAGCGGTCTGGGTCCAGGGCAGGCCCATCAGCGAAGGCAGAGCAGAGGAGTTGACCAGCAGGGGAAATGAAGGAAGGGAGGAGATGGCGAGCGCTGAGAAGGCAGTGCAGTCAGTACAGATGGAGGTTGAAGATTTTGTAGACGAGACAGATTGTGAGCTAGACGAGAGGCGTGACGCAGAGAAGACCCGGGGAGTTTCTTCGCTGTAAGTACAGGCACCACTGCGATGAACACAGCCATCTAGCATATCTAGCCAAATTACACAACCTCATTAGATGAGTGGGCCCAACTAAGACGTTAACAAGGTTCAGTTTGTTTTTATAGGACTCAAAGGGAACCCCCACCCCCCATCCCAGCCCCTTCGAGCCTAGGAGACTTTATTTGCCTTTTGATTTGACTATCATTGAGCCTCGCCTTGACCAGCAATAGCCTTCCCTTGTGGTGTGCAGTTTACTTTGCCAAAGCCATTAATGGGTTTTCCAGAATTCTCAAAACAATTGGAACAATGGCTTCTCGAGATAAGCCCAAGTTAAAACCTAAGTAATTGTCCTTCTATGACGCAGCAAACCGAGATCTTAAAGAGGAAGAAAGGGTTTGATATGTCACGTTTCAAATGTACTACAATTTATGGCTGAGGATCTAAGACAGAGACGCGGAAGTAATAGCATTTCAATGTGCAGTTTTACATTTACTGGCTTTTTTTAAATATAAACTTTTTCATTTGGGCTTGCTTGATTATGGTGAGCTAAGGAGAATAACCTCAAGGAAATTATTGTGAGGATCGGCTGGTTTATACGATTAAAGGTTTAAATTCATCATATCATACATACAGTATATATGTCATATTGGTTGCGGTCCTTTTGTACACCCTCCGGACTACCAGCTTAGCTTTGTTGTCAGTTTTTACTTGTTCCTGAAGCAGTGAACTTGTACAACACTAAGCTAACAGGTAGTACCAGGCCCACTTATATCCTATACTATCCTATCCTAATAATAACTTGCTATATCCTATAGCATTCTTTACCTGCTGTTAGTCTCCTTCAACGGTTTGCCACTATAACTCAACACTTACATTTTTCATTACATATCCTCTTATGGTAAAGGTTGCAACAACAATTATTAACTACACTCTTTTTTTCCCCTATGGGCCTAATAACTTGTCTTGGGGATCATTGGATCTAGTGAACCTGAATTGGTAGTTCAATGGGGCTGATCCCTTAATCTTAATTTGATGAAATACTAATGCTAGAAATCTATAACAATTAATCATTTTGAGTTATAGAGAAGGCCTTATGAATCGGTTCATCACACGTGTTCCCTCCCACAATGCAATGCAACACAAAATAGGAAGGCTAGGATTATCTACTCCCGCTATGGTGAAGCATCACAAGCTATACTTCTGTTTACAGTGTCCTCTGGTTTTTATTAAGGGTTTTTCGGAAGGAATGGAAATATAAGGGTCACCTTTTTGCTGGTCCTAGACCAGATCTCTCTGTAACTAAAAACTGTCAAGTGTCACCAGTCCTAATCTTTGTTTCTCTCTACTTACTCTCTCTCTCTACTAGTTTTGACTTTCAGTGTGTTCATTTCTTATGTTGGTCCTATAAATGTTTTCTTGAATTTCCTATGTGAAAAGTTATTTATATTTGTTTATCAAAAAAAAGACTTGCTGAATATGCTGTGCATTGCCAGTTTTTGTAAATATTTTGCATAAAGTTTTTTTTTCCTCTCTTTAATCCTTTCAAATGAAAGAAAAAAAAACATAGCTGTATCTTTTAGGTTCAACTGACTGCAATAAAGAGTGGATAAAAAATATTAATGTTTTATCATTCTCAATGGGGTTTACCTGCTCATAATGTTATTAAAAAGTTCAGCGTATAGTGTATAGTAGCATCTACCGATGAGGTTACAAATTGAAACCACAGAATCTCCCCCCCCCAGGAGGAGCCACGGTGGCCTGTACACTTCTAACATGATGTTATGGTCACTGACACTAATGAGTCGCCATGGGTCAAGGAATGAAGTTCCTTGATAAATTCATAAATTGTATTTTGTTATTTAGTACGTGCAACTATAGGTCATAGGCTACAAGTAATATAGTGATCATGATAGTCATTATTCCATAAGCATCCACGTCTCTAGAACCATTTGTCATGGTGTGTTCCAGATGTCTCGTACACTACCCGCACGAGTTGCAAAGTGGAAAAACTCCCAGCTTTCTTGCGGCATTTCAGAGTCACTCCCCCTTTCAGTCGGTCCCACTCCAGATTCTGGGAGGCCAGAGTTCAGTGAGGCTGACCGTACGACTCCACAAACTAAAATGGCTGCGCCCGTAAAGAGATGTTTTTCCATTTTATTTGTACCACGTTGGTCATTTTAATGTCTCTTACACACTTGATAACATTGCTGCTTTAATACGGTCACCAATTTATGCATTGCAAGGTCTTGCTGTGCGTGCAAGGCAATGTAGACTAGTGGAGTTGTTAGTTTCCGATGCTGGTTTGATAAAGAGGCTAATGTAGCTTACGAGAACAATGACTAGCCAATGACCCACAAAGACAAACGGGAACGCCATAAGTGCGACAAGCCAGGAAATGACTTCACAAGATCAACCCGTGCGGGTGGTGTACGAGGCATCTGGAACACTCGATCAGTTGAGGGCTAAGGTAGAATCATGGTGGTGCAACATGGTAGTTCTCTGTTAAAGTGGACCCACTCCTTATGTAGATATAGAGGGTTCATATTAAAGTAACAAACACATTCTTACATAGACGGGATCATACACTTTAAAACATACCTTCAGGTCATTTAAGCTAGATGCCACTTAATGCTGTACACTGTACCTTTAAGACTTTCTTCATTTGTTTAATATTTTCCTGTTTCAATTTGATTATGTAAATTGCATTCGGAGGACACTTTTTGTATGAGGACACAACTTTTTCCAGAGTGATCTTGATCCAAGACCATCGTGCCATTTTCTCCACAAACAAAGAAAGAGAATATATTTGGTTGGATAGCGATGTGGGTGTAACGGTTGTTATTATTTGAATTCACCTTCAAATGAAGGACATTTACTTCATTTTGCAGTAAAAGCGTTGGCTGAAGGGACTAGCTGCCTAGAGCAGGTGGAGCTCATGGTATGTCAGGAGCAGTAAAGGTGTATTCTGATTCATCTCCTACGCCTTCTTGCCCAGGTCTCAGGCCAGGGCAATTGATCCTGGCATTTCTCTCAAGCCTTATATAGCCCTGACCACAGAGGAGAGGAGCAGCAAGTTTCCCAGGAGCTACAGGAAGGGGCTGCGCTCAAAGGTACATAGTCAGAGATAAGATGGCCAAACGGTGAGCTTTAGTATTGTGCATCTGTTATCCTGCAGTTTGTTTAAATATAGGCTCTGCTGAGTAGTTTCTGGATCTCCTGGGGGGTTGCTCAGTCCGACGACACATTGTCAAGTGTGTGTGAATCATCTGGGAATTCATGGAGATTGTAATGGTTTTAATTTGATTCATTTCACAGAACAAGAACAGAACCTTGGAGCACGTCAAAAGAAAGCTTACGTTCATGCGTTCGAGTGTCTAGGAGAGTGCAGAGCGCATAACTACAGGCCTCGCATTTAATGCAAATTATTTTATATAATGGTTAGGTTTAAAAATGTTGAACAGTTCAAAGTTAACTGTGTGGCCAGTTAGTTCTGAACCCCGGTTTTTTTCAATGTGATGTTATTTTTTTCAGTGAAGAAAAAAAGGGTTTTAGTGAGACATTTTCTAAATGATATGGATGCAATTTTATGACTGCAGTGACCATGTTTACCTCCAAAAAAATTTTTGTTAATATTTTGTTTATTATTTTTTATTATCTCTCAGAAATGTAGAGAGCAAGCGGATGAATGCATGTAGAATCATTGCAGCTGCCCATATTTAATATGCGTTTTTTGGACTTGTTCAAACTATTAACATGTTTTTGTCATTCAAACAAAATACCCTACATATACAAGTTCTAAGTGGACGACCTTCAGCATCAGCTTATACCTGGATTTTTTTAAACTTAATAAAGTTGGTACGTTTGTTCTTGAATGTTCGGGCCTATCAATGAAGCCAATGCGATAAAGAAGGGCTTATTGGAAGTACAGTCCATTTTTGCTGTTGACGTCACAAAAAAGCGTCGCGCGTACCGGCGCACAGGCATTACGTCATTGAGTGGACTTCACGTACCAGTGCACCCAGCGTTGCCAGATTGGGACAGATTTCCCGCTGAACCTGGAAACAGGGCCGTGCAGTGATGCCGCCAGTGTATCTCATTCAATCTGGCAACACCGATGGCAACGCCGTGACCTTCTGTGGGTGGGAACATCAGCAAGCATGGCCGCCCGAGTCTTAACGAAAGGTATGATGATATGTAATGTATTTACGTTCAGCGTTATATACCTTTTGTAGTCATATGTCCACCGGTGTGTGTGGTAAAGCTTATGATACCTTAAACTCTGCTGTAGCGGGAACAATGCGTGGCATGGTTCGGTAGCTGCATGTCGGTGGCCAGGTCCAGGGAGCCCTGGTCCTAATGTCATGGCGTTATGTTCCAGCCCTGGTCCTAATGTCATGGCGTTATGTTCCAGCCCTGGTCCTAATGTCATGGCGTTGTGTTCCAGCCCTGGTCCTAATGTCATGGAGTTGTGTTCCAGCCCTGGTCCTAATGTCATGGCGTTGTGTTCCAGCCCTGGTCCTAATGTCGTTGTGTTATGTTCCAGCCCTGGTCCTAATGTCATGGCGTTGTGTTCCAGGTATCAGGGCTCTGTGTAATGCTCGGTTCGTGCCCGTCGGCTGCTCCAGCGCAGGGCACCTCTCTGCCACCGCAGCACACATCAAGTCCCCTCAAATCCAAGCGGACAGCAACGCGACAGGTGAGAGTATTCCTCTAGGCTGGTGTCCTGAGACCTACAGTACTACACAATACCCTGGTTCACTGTTCACACCGTGAAGAAATATCTATGACATGGAGATGATTCTGCTCTAAATATACTTTGTTATTTATCCAGACAAAATCCTGACTCAGCCACTGGAGACTGAGGACTTCTTCCGCCTGTCAGAGCTGTTTTCTCTGAAAGACTTGTTTGATGCTAGAGTTCACCTTGGTCACAAGAAAGGGTGCAGACACAGGTATGGGCTTCTCGTTAATACGGTAGGCTGCTATCTCAAAAAGGATTGTACCGGTTTGCTGTTTATATTTAGCATGTGTTGTATTTAAAATAGAGAATTAGGCAACATTAAACTGCATCAGCTGTAGTGGATAGAACAGAAGATAAAAGTGGTTCCAACTACAATCACTCAATTATGGTTGACCACATTACTAATTACTTACTTCATTTAACCCTAATTATGCCACTAAAGTGAAGGAATATGCGAATACACTACATTTACAGATTTATAAAGGATGCCGTGGCAACTAACTTGCGAAAGCCCATAATATAATATATAGGCTCCTCATCATTTTGTTGCAAACAGGTAGATGTTAGGGCATCTCGCTGAAAGATGCAACAGGTAGGCCCAGTACCATTCCTCTCCCCTTAACAAGAACACTTACTGTGAGTGCCCTTAGCTGCAAGTCAGCTACCGAACTGGCTAGCGTTCAAGGGATGATTTTTAAGGGAAAAACAGCACTCCCCCTTGCTTCCCTAAGTATTATGACACCCTAACCCTGCGGGGGAACTCGCAAAATCTAGGATTAGGGCTCAAATCTAGAGGGAGGGGGAGAATTGGGACAGTAGTCTGCAGACATGGTGGCTTGAACCCAGAACCTCTGTCTTTCTCACTCACTCACTCACTCACTCACTCACTCACTCACTCACTCACTCACTCACTCACTCACTCACTCACCCACTCACCCACTCTCTCTCTCTCTCTCTCCCCAGGCTGATGCAGCCCTACCTCTTCGGCTGCCGTCTGGACCAGGACATCATGGACCTGGACCAGACCGCGGAGCACCTGCAGCTGGCGCTCAACTTCACGGCCCACGTGGCGTACCGCGGCGGCGTCATCCTCTTCGTCAGCCGCCGCCGGCAGTTCAGCCACCTGGTGGAGAGCACGGCCCGGGAGTGCGGCGAGTACGCCCACACGCGCTACTGGCAGGGCGGCCTGCTCACCAACGCGCCCATCCAGTACGGGCCCGGCGTGCGGCTGCCCGACCTGGTGGTCTTCCTGTCCACGCTCAACAACGTGTTCCAGCAGCACGTGGGCGTGCGCGACGCCGCCAAGATGAACATCCCCACGGTGGGCGTGGTGGACTCCAACTGCAACCCCAGCCTGCTGACCTACCCGGTGCCCGGCAACGACGACACGCCGCTCGCCATGGAGCTGTACTGCCGCCTGTTCAAGATAACGGTGAACCGGGCCAAGGACAAGCGGCGGCAGATGGAGCTGCTGCACGGGCTCATGACGGCGCCGGCGCCCCCCACCCCCGCCCCCACCCCAACCCCCCGCGCAGAGCTCGTGAGCCCCCAGGACTGAGACGCATTCCGTTGTATTCTTGAAGGATGTTTGGCTGCGGGGAAGACCTCAGACTGGGGTTTGATGGTGATTTCATGTTACTGTCACAATCAGTTGTTGAGCCTCAGCGGTGGGTTCTGGGACGAGGCACTGAGAGAACGCTGTGAAGCAGGTACACAGCGGAGGTGCTCTGGGCTTTGTAAATAGTCATCTGGATGTCCTATACTTGTTGTTTTTTGTCACTTGGTCTGAAATGTATAAGACTGATGACTCAATAAATTACGTTTGTTTGTTCAAAATTGACGGTTAGAATGGTCATTTAAATTTGTAATTCCAAAAACAAATGCACATTTTCATCCATAGCAATGTTTCTTCTTGAATAAACACAACCTCTAGTGGCTAAAATGTGAATGTTTTGCATTCAAGGAATATGATACCGGGGTTTCCTGTAATTTATACATTTGTATAATAGGTCATTAAAAATCACTCTTATTCATTGCTTTTGAGCTGACTCGATATTAAATTGATACCCTGTCAAATATTAAAAACAAGGGGCTCACCGGGTAGAGCAAGACCATTAAGGCTCAGCCCTGATCGCAGAGACCCGGGTCAAGTGCCTGCGCTATGTCCTCTGCTCTATGTCCTTAGCTCTATGTTCACTGCTCTATGTCCTCTGTCCTCTGCTCTATGTCCTCTGCTCTATGTTCTCTGCTCTATGTCCTCTGTCCTCTGCTCTATGTTCTCTGCTCTATGTTCTCTGTCCTCTGCTCTATGTCCTCTGCTCTATGTTCTCTGCTCTATGTCCTCTGCTCTATGTTCTCCCCTCTACCTCCCATACCTTCCCAACTATCTCACTATATAAAGCATGAAAATGCAAAAATATAAATCTTTAAAAATATTACAAATTAAATACTTACGAATACTAACGTATTCAAGCCTACTGGGGTTGTGTTCCTGGTAGGTCTTGCAGCAGTCTAAAACTTGTTGCACCGTATCTACCTCTACCTTTACCATAGCATTGATGTAAAACTGTATTGCTTGTACTATGGTGCAAGTATAATATGCATAAATATGCATAAATAAACCCATTCTTTTTAACTTTTTTCTAAACAAATAAATTCCCAAATTATATATATTTCTGAAAACCAGGGCAATTTGTTATTTTAGAAAACAAAATATTTATTTTTACTTATTACTTTGTTTTCAAACACAGGCAATATCCCTCTCAAGAATAGATAAAGACATAATACTAAGCTTCACAACACAACGCATATAACAAAAACACATTTCAAAGAGACTTCTGCTTTTATTTAATAAATTCACAGTTTCATGTAATTCATAGTCTTGTGTAAAAACTCATAATGAACCATTGGCAACCAGACAACTCCCACAGAGAGGGAGTCACACCCTCCTGCAAAAAACCCCCGTCCCATCAGTCTTTCCTCTCGGTCCTCCCGGCCCCCCTGACCCCCCCGGGCCCCTCCGCTGCCATCATGGCGTGCGTCTTACGAGTACTGCGTGTTGGAGATCTTCTTCCACAGCAGGGTCTTCAGGTTGTTGAGCACCAGCGAGTGGTGGACCTCCATCTGACTGGCCAGGCCGCTGAGCGTCACGCAGGTGCGCAGCTGCTTCTCCAGGTCCCGCCGCAGCTCCGCCGGCGCCCCGGACAGCAGGAAGTCCTGCAGCAGCGTGCACACCTTGGCCAGGTTGGGCCTCACCACCTCCAGGTTGCACTGCTTGGCCAGCCGGTCGCACGTGGCCGTGCAGTCGCGGCCGTACGTGCAGTCGGCGTTGCTCTCGCAGCGCCGCCCCCGCAGGTACCCCCGCACCGTGGCCTCCGACGCCACGCTGCGCAGGTCCGCCATGCGGCAGTCGTAGCGGCCGTTGTAGCCCACCTGCCGCGGGCTGGCGTCGCACATCAGGAAGCTGCCGTAGGCGCCGTGGAAGATCTCCTCCACGAACTCCAGCAGGCCGATGGTGATGCGGGCGCGGCGGGGCCAGGCCGGGGCCAGCCAGCGGTTGAGGCCGGAGCTCACGGCCTCGGGGACCAGGGGCCGGAGGTAGCCCGGCACGTCCAGGCGGTAGAGGGCGCTGTGGGCCACGCGCTCCGTCACGTAGAGGTCCCCGCAGAAGCCCAGCAGCTTGGGCGTGTGCTCCTTCTCCTGCAGCGCCAGCATCAGCAGGAACTCGTTGATCTGCAGCAGGGCCCACACCGACTTGGCCTCGGCCAGGGACACCTTGCCGTCCTGGGTGACGTCGGCCAGCGCCACGACCCGCTCCACCAGCGCGGTGAGGGACGGCTGGTCCCCCAGGTTGGACTGCAGGGGGGCGGGGTTTCAAAACGTAGGCGTGTCAGTGAAGGCTGGAGCAGTGCAATGTGTACCGTCTTTAAACTATGGTTGTGCTTGATTGTGCATGCTTGATTTTCCTGTTATCTTAGGAATAAGCATCTGCTAGAAGAACAAATGTGTGATTTCATTAAGATACATCTTTATATAGGTTTAATGATTGAGTAATAATGACATTGTCAAGACTTTTGCTAAAAAATATATAATATATACCCATATCTAATTCAATTAGATTTTATTGATGGGATTTGAAAGTAATATAAAGCCTTTTTCCAAACACTGAAACAATTGTTAGCACTGTAATATTAAAGCAATAAATCAAGATAACAGTAACTGCTCTCAATATTTGTTTGCATAGACGCCATTTTAACAGCAAGTGTGTCCATTTTTCACAAGCTCTATTCATAAAGCACCAGTTGATAATAATAGGATGGCTTTCCCCTGCACTACACACTAAGCTTTACTATAAAGACTGGCTGCTTTGACCAGAACAACAATTACTGCTTCCCTCAAACGTCCGTTTCGATATCGCCTTTCAGCGTGGGCACACAATAACGTGAAACGTGCCTCTGCATGTCGAAAGCGCTTAAAGTAATGACCTGTGTTCTAGTAGCTGAATGTGGGGAGGGCCCCCCCTCATTAGCCATGCACCAGTGACCTCATGGACATCCCCCAGTTTCACTTCCTCTGCTATCCTCTACAGGGGTGTGGGTGCTTTGAGTGTGCGCTGGGAGACACACACACACACACACACACAGCTGCTTCAAGCGATTGCATTGAGAAGAAATAAATTCACCTTGAAGAAGCTATGGAGCATCTCCCTGAACTCGTCCATGGACGTCCCGCGGGTGGGCTTGTCAAACAGGCTGGTCTCCGGAGGTCTGAGTCCTGGGTCCAGAGCCCCCTCCGCCTTCAGGCTCTCCTGCAGGCCACACTTGATCACCACGGGCCGGTCCTTCCACTGCCCGCCGTACACCTGCAGGAGGCATGGAGGTGGACGGCCACCAGCACCGCCACCAATACCTCATTCAGTGTCCATTACTACATGTGGACCCACTAAGATGCATGTGTGTGTATGTGTGGTTTTTTCGTGTGTATGTGTGTCTGCGTGTGTGAGTGTGAGCATGTATGTAGGTGTTTGTGCGTGCCGTGCGTGCATGCGCGTGTGTGTGTGTGTGTGTGTGCGTGCGTGCTTGTGTCTGTGTGTGTTAGTGTGATCATGTGTGTATATGTGTGTGTTGGAGAGAGAGAGAGAGAGAGAGAGTGTTTGGGCATGTGTGTGCTTGCGTGTGTGTGTGTGTGTGTGTGTGTGTGTGTGTGTGTGTGTGTGTGTGTGATCACATGTGTGTGTGTGTGTGTGTACCACTTAAGAGGGGGAGGTTTACAAAAAACTCTCCAGAGTCA
>JAOPJL010000125.1:13687866-13708470 GCA_027123545.1 Trisopterus esmarkii
AACGCCTCACTGTGTGGAAGTTGGTGTTGTGTGTGGCTATTTTTGTGAAAGGAAACAAAAAAACGCTCCAAATTACACCCCCCCCCCCCCCCCCCAGCGACGACCAGAGACACCTCAGTCACACTACTTCAGCTGACAAAGAAGTGACCTTATGAGGCCAGGACCAGGGCACACATGCAATTTACGTTTACTTAATGCTGTTTTGAGCAAGATGTTACAGTTGTAAATAGCGAATACTGTTTCTACACCATTAAGAAGTGTGGCATGAAAGTTCCTGTATTCCTGCTACGAAAGCGCAGTGTGCATGTGTCAGATTGACAAATAAGATGAGATACCCGGATTAAGGCGCCATATTGGAGAGCAATCTTTCCACTTCACATCTATGCATGGAAAAGGAAGTAACTCTTTTTGGTTAAGTTATATAAGCTATTGGCCTTTTAAAAGTGGTTGCTTGGATCTAGATACATTGCTTGAAAAGGGTGCATGTGAACATTTAGAGCTATTTGTAAGTAAATATTCATCAGCAAATATAATCAGAATTTTCTATAACTCAGTGAACTAACAATCTCAAATGTTACACATTGTTCAATCTTTATGAAATACAAAGAAAGGAGCACTTGGTTGAACAACTATATCGCAGAGCATGTAGAAGGAATGATAAACATTACAATGGGGTGTGAGACCCAGTAAGATAAACAAGGCATTGCATCCCAATATAAAGGCCAATTCCAGAGCAACTGAGACAAAACGTTACCAGGTACCAAAGTACCAATGTAACAGCCTTGAAATGCAAAAGACTTAGTAAATAGTGCTTTTGATTAATGAAATATAAAATGAAAATGAAAATGAAAAGGAAAATGAAAAAATAAATATATAATCCTTATATTATGGTGTTATTTTCCCCCAGACTGTAGACATAAAAAAGTTCACTAATAAAACAATTCTAGAGCAAGTCTTGGAAATCCTAAGGAATTTATAACAAATGTTTTGTTTCAGTGAGGCAACAGCAGCACACCCTGGCCTGACCAAATAAGGCCTGCTGAGGAACGTGATGCAGATCGGCCTCTCAGAGGACCTTCAGAATCACACAGTGCAGATCCCTGCAGAGGGAACCACATACCTCCTGAAATAGATTAACACCAACAAGCCCGCCTTTTTATCCAGAGCTCTTGAAAGACGTGGATTTAGAGAGACTTGGAATGACGCATGCTGACATCATCGCCAGTCTTTCAAACATCAGCAAGTGATCTCAGCAACTGTGATGTTATCGCATTTAATGTGTTTCATTCCATCAACCAAATTATTTCAGCCTGAAACCAAACTCCCAAATGATAGTACTTAATAAACAGAAATCAAAAATGCAATCAAACCTGTAGAACCAACAATGGAACCTTCTAGCCTTCTCATCACTAAATGTGCTAAAAAACAAGCCTTCATCTGATGCAATCAGAAGACATTGGGTTGGAACACACTGCTAAGATCAGCCTTCCTTCCCTTATTTTCATCTTCGCAATGAGAAGACTTGCATGGGGAAATGTGTACTGATTAAATAGGGAGCCAAAAACATTGACAGAGTAAAATAAATTGTCTGGTTCAACAAAAATCTAATATAGTTAACTATGCTATTACTATTGAACCAAATAGGAAGAGGAAGTCTAATGTAAATGCGTTGGCTTGAATCAATTAAAATTTGTAATTTAGGGGGCAGCCATAACGATCTGAAAATAATAGAATAGAATAGAAATAAAGCCTATGTAGAAGGGCTTTAATGTCCTGTAGTTAAGATCAAACGCAAACTTAAATTTGGTTTTAGAAACTCCTTAGTAAGTTTTGTATATTAACTTTGTATATTAACATGGATAACTAAAAAAGTAATCCATGCCATTTTGTCCCAGTTACTAAACTAATACAGTCAAATAGAAACAAACTGGTTTAAAAGCCATCCGCCAACAGGCTTAGGAAACATTCTACTCTGCTCTAGCGCGTGCTAGCTCTAGCGCGTGCTAGCTCTAACGCGTGCTAGCTCTAACGCGTGCTAGCTCTAACGCGTGCTAGCTCTAACGCGTGCTAGCTCTAGCGCGTGCTAGCTCTAACGCGTGCTAGCTCTAGCGCGTGCTAGCTCTAGCGCGTGCTAGCTCTAGCGCGTGCTAGCTCTAGCGCGTGCTAGCTCTAACGCGTGCTAGCTCTAGCGCGTGCTAGCTCCACGGACGCGTGGAGGCCTGGAGGCCTGGAGGCCTGGAGGCCTGGAGGCCTGGAGGCCTGGAGGCCGTCGGGACAGCGGTTAACGTTGCTGGCTGTCTCCGGGGAGGGTTAGGCTCCTTGTACACACTGCTCTAAAGCCCCAGAGGGGGTGGGAGTGTGGGTGGACTATTAGACAGCGGTTGTGGTGGTGCGTCGGAGAGGGCTACGTTTCTCTGACAGTTCACGTATACAGCGATCAACTTTGTGTGTCGGGCGAAAATAAAACAAAATCTGTTCAGGAGGAAATATAGGTGTGTACTACTGTAAATCATTTTAACATACTCAAGCGTATAATAAGCAGAATATAATCAGTGGGCAACAAAAATCTCATGAAGCCACCTTCAAAGCCACACGGTCCATTAGCTGAACGGGTTAGTGTTCACAGACCACTACTTCCACCAGGCTGTGACTTCATGACAGGGCCCCCGTGGTTGAGGTTCCAGGAGCCAGCTACCGCGTCACACGAGTTGATTAGTAGTGGTGAACTCCTGGGTGCCAATCATTAGGAAATGAAAACGGTTACGTATACTGGCCCTTTTTCCAACTTTCAAACTTAAAGCTTTCTTGTTTGTATCATGAAATATTGATAGCGTATTAAGTCAGATATCCTGTGGGCCGTATCCTTATCAGCGAACCCAAGTGTGGCCCTGGCCAAAGGTTGGTAATAGCAGCAATATTGCTCCCCATGTTACAAGTTAAATTGTTGTAAAAGCAACACTGTCTTTCAAATGTCAGTTGAGAATTGTGAGGACGAGAGAACAGTGGACACGCATGTGAATAAGACTTCTCATCATAAACATAAACTACTGCAACACCTCCCATCAGAATCGGTTTACATTCAACAGACAGAAAAGGCTACACTCATAGTTGATTTGTGTGTATCGGATAAATAAAGTGCATCTTATCAACTTGACTGGTTTGCTCAGTAGAGTGTATGAAATACTAGATACACCAAAATACAACTGAACAGAACATTTAGTGATGATGATCCTATAGCCTACTCTCACACAAACGTTATTTTCTAATTATGCCTCACAATATCACCCATATCAGGCCAACTCGTGCATTTACTTTAGCTATAACAGTGTTCGCCTTCCTCCACCATCATCATGTTTTTATACAGAACATAAATGTTTTCTTTTCATAACAAAAAAAAGTCACAATATTGGCTTTACCACGAGACTACAACATACTTCTGTGCTGCCCAGGGAGGGAGTCAAACCCTGCCTTGCCTCCCTCCCTGGGCAGCACAGAGGCCTGTTGTAGCAGCGGTTCAACCCTGCATGCAGCGGTTCAACCCTGCATGCAGCGGTTCAACACTGCATGGCTGAAAGTACAAGTCGATTCGCGACTGACAACCGGATGCGAATATTGCACACGTCAGGGTCCGGGCGGCCAATCGCTCCGTGTCCAATCAGCGAAGAGCTCTGAGCGCAGCAGCGCCGTGGGGGCGGGGCTTAAAGTACTGGCTTGGAAGTAAAGTACAAAAAAAATCACGCTGCTGCCTCCAGCCATCACCAGTAAAACAATCGCCTTTAGTGACTCTAGGTGTGTTTACTGGAAGACAGGCATGCCATGTGAACACATTCCTGCCTTGTGAACGCATAGCCCCGGGCTACGGTTATTCCTGAAGCAGACACACGGAGGCATAAATTATAGTGAAAAAACAGAGCCTAGTAGAAACAAAAACAGACTTGTCAGCCCATTTGGGGAATGCGTGGAGTTGGATTGTGTTCAAGTTCTTTTACAGTCAAAATTAGGAAAAACCTTGACGTGTACAAGTGCACTGATTAAAAAGTCAACTACTGTGTCAGTCTACTGACAAACATTTACCACTCCGATATTTCGTGTTGCCACAATGTGCCTGATTATACACATATTCTCGTAAAAATATGAGTTATTGCGCTCTATAAACGAGGCCAAAATGTCCCGTGAGATATAGTGGGCCACAATAACGTGTTTGCTAAATTGGACTTCCAACAATAAAGCGATGGCCTTTGCGTTGTGTGTCCTCTCCACAAACGAGCGATCCACATCGTCGACCTCCACAAGAAAACACGGTAGACAAATGACGTGAAGTTCCGCAGAGTGGAAACTTTTACGCGCCCCGCAAGAACCAAACTCCTACCGTACAGGAAAAAGAAACATTTAAGAAAGACCTACCTGTGTCAGCGGACTGGTGATCGCCGGGTACCCGATGATCTAGTAACGCGAAATATGGACGGTATTCGCCTTTTCTAGCGGAAAAATGTTTTACAGGAGCCCAAGAAGAGAAGTATTTCCCTCGGTTCCGTCTACATCCGCTCTTGGAGACAGCGTTAAACTCCACCCTGCAGCTGCTCAGCAGCGGACAGCAGACTGCATGATAGGGCGGTGACTCCACTGCTTCCTATATGGTAACTTGGTCCAGCAGCAACATGTCACAGTTATACCAGCTATGTCACTGTGTTACTGGGTCAACGTCTCAGGGACACACGGCCACACGTTAGTTTGCTATTGTAGCCTACTACTATCTTATCTACCTACCTATGTGAACATATTGGAAGCAATGTTGCTGCTGGACCACGTTACAGTGGTAACACTGATATTGCTGGCATCACAGTGACATCAGTGTTATGAGCCATGTCTCAGTGTTACCAGCAATGTCACAGTTATACCAGCAATGTCCCAGTTATATCAGCAATGTCACAGTTATACCAGCAATGTCCCAGTTATACCAGCAATGTCCCAGTTATACCAGCAATGTCCCAGTGTTACTGAGTCAATGTCTTTTGTATCTCTATTCTACCTATGTGCACATATTGCACTGTACGCTTACAGTTGGCTGAATGATGTTTTGCTGAATACACATAGTATTTGTGACAAACCTTTGGCATACAACGGCTGTGCAATAAAATACACAGCAAATTGTTTTTTTTTTTTATATTACAAAGCAAGTATAACAAATTTCCATTTCCTCTTGAAACCAAGTAAAGGTCACATGCTTCTTAAGAAGTGCTCATGTAAACTTCAACTTAAAAACCTTAAAAACACCAAAGAATCTTGCAGAGGCTGAAACATGCTTGTGCTTCAGTGCGTGTGCAGACCTGTGAACGACGTGCACAGACATGCACATAGATGTCAACATAGTTGCATGTACACCTAATGGTTAGTGCTCACCAGGGCGGGACTGCTGAAGGAAGTCCCAGTCCACACTCTGCTCTCTGGCTGTGCTGAGGCCAGGGGAAGGCCTCCGCTCAGCCCCCAGTGGGTGTGTTACACTGGAGCTTTCTTCAGCTGGTTCTTGGGTTGGACTGTTGCATACTCTTATTGCCCAACGTTGTGTTGACAGGAGGCAGGCTGTACTGTTACAGATAGAGCTAAACACCCTTTTGTGACCTGTAGGCCTCGTGTATATAAACGTGTATAAAACCAACAGCAGGCTCAGATAGGCCTAGTCAATGCTTTTATTTGAACAGTTTGCTTCTTATGTTTCTAATGTTGGGCCTAAAACCAACTGAACACTGGACATTTTCTGATTCTCTTCCTCCTTTTACAAACTATTCAAACACAGCAAGCGACCATCTTGCTCCTTTGATATTACACATTTTTTTCCAGGCACTTCTGATGAATCATTCCACTATGCTCTTCTATGCTTGCTGCTGCCTCATAGTCTCTAAGCTGCTTTATTTGGAGTGTCCTCATAGCCTCTAACGTTGCTTTGTCCAAGTCCAGTCTTCTTGCCCTCTCCTTTTGAACTTCCACCTCCCTTTGAACAGATCCAGGATCTGGCTCTCTAGCCAGTTAAGAGGTTCAGAGGCCAGTGATCTTAATCTCATTCAACGTGTCTTCCACATGCATGTTGTATCTTTATCTCAGAGCAAACATTTCTCAGCCACGAGGGAATGTTAGAATTTATTTCCTGTTTCCCCAAATACTTCCTTTTTTTGTTGTTATCTACATCCTGTCGTAATTAAAGCAACGGGCAGGCTCAGAATGAACCACACTTAATGTAAATGAACAAATAAGGAAGCCAATGGAAATGTAGGCCTAACCATAAAAGAAGAGCTATCACAAATGACCAGAATGAATTGGACAATCATTCAGCCTATTCTATGTACATGTAGGGCCAACTAAACATTGAAGTGTTATTTTCTTTAGTGGTTGGCCGGATAATAAACTTTTTTTAAGTTTAAGGGTACGGGTTTGCCAAATATTGAGTCGGTAATGACATTTCAATTACACATTTGTTAGTGCCAATTCCTATAGCCCAAAGATGTGTGTCTTTTGTAGCCTAACCATACCTGAAAAGAAGTTTAAAATCACTGCGTGTTAATGATTTGGGTTCTAAAGATTAGAATACTGTGGCCAAAACGTAATGGACAAACACCAGTGTCTTTGATTTCTTGATTTGTCTTTAATTAGTTAGTACTTTCTAGGAAACAAATAAATCCCTCAACACAGTGGCAGCAGACACGTACCAGTGGTAGCAGCAACGTAAGGCCAGGTTGTGTAGGCCTACAATATCAAGAATACAAATTAAATACAAATAATACTATGAATAATGTGGGTCAAATAGTCAAATAGTCCTCACTTCAGAAGAATATCCACTAGAGGGCAACGTTGTCCTTTCCAGACGGGTCGAGGTGGAACTCCGTCCAGGTAAATTCCCGTGTGGCCGAGGTAAAGATATGTTGATACCAGACACCGCCGATCTGTTGCAGGAATGCGGGTTAATGAGGCCTACACTCGATGTATCTCAGCTCAGAGTTGTCAGTGAGCCACCTACACATCAAGTCTACGTTAAACAATCCTTGTGACATCTTAGCTATCATATAACTTTTGTACATCTTGATCATGTAAACACAAATTATGCTTCTGCATTTCAACTGAACAATGTGAGCCTGTGCCCGCCGCCCCCAACTCTGGTAAAAAGAGCCTGGTGTTGAAGTACTGCTGCTGAAGAGCCAGGGTTCAGCTGGACCACTGAGGAGGGTTCTGCCGGCGCCTTGAGGACCGGGTAGGGGTCCCCCTGGTGGGGGTCCCCCTGGTGGTAGCGTGTTGAGGACCAGGTGGGGGTCCCTCTAGTTGTAGCGTGTTGGGCACCAGGTGGGGGTCCCCCTGGTGGTAGCGATCCAGCGGTTCTCCCAAACCCTGCTCCCGGGCCACTCAGTCCTGGTCCTGGGGATCCCTATCGATGGAGGCTAAACGGGGCCGGAGGGCTCCCTCTGAGGAAGGCTGCAGGGGGTGCATTACCCATGCTGGGGGCCCGGCAAAGGCGGGTCTGTGACCCTCACTGCGAGGGGCCGGACGGGGCCTACTGCCCGAGAGGAGGAAGGGTCTCTCCCCTACCATCTAACCCTCGGGTAGGGCTGGACGGCCATGGGCCGTCAGGGAACAGCTTCAACGTGGTCAACAGGGGGCAGCTTGTCTAGAGCCAGGAGGTTGTAATCCAGCAGAACCCCCCCTCCCCCCAGGCCCTAGGTCCCCTGGGTGGTGGGCTGTGGGTGGTGGGCTGTAGGATGGGGACCCAATCATCATTTATGTGTGCATGTGACTCATTTTCATTCACGATCGTGGGGTGAAACCCTAAGAGATGACTATAAACGTATTATTATTGTTACTTTTATTATGTAGAATCCTATATTTGTATTTTAAGAGTGTATAGCCTGTATCTATATCAGAGGGTTGCCTATGCTAACTTGCCACAAGAAACGATGGATGTGCAATGTGTACCAAAATGCACGCGTGTGCGCGAACATGTGCTTCACATGTTTACCACATGCGCGCGTGTACGCGTACATCTGCTACACATGCAGAATCGTCAACAAGTAACACAATAGGAACAGTCCCCCGTGTTTAAAGCATGTCTCTTTAACGGCTAGATTTAGCTGCTGGGGAGGAGAGGGGGGAGGGGGGGGCGAGGCGAGGAGAGGGGAGGTTCATCGAGTTCATGTGGCTGTCTGAAGCAGAGCCTCTAAAAAACACCTTCACTATTTGACAGACTTGCAATTCTGACAGCCCTAAAAACAGCAAAAACACATGTCAAACGGAGCTGGAGACTGTTTGAGGTCATGCAGCAAAAGATGAAATAGATGAAATGAGCTGGAATACCCTGCGGTTGACTTTTAAACGGGATCCAAATGGATGGTGGTTACAGTAGCGACCATTTGCAGGTCATTTAAGGTAGGATATCTCTCCAACTCATCACCAGGCTACCCACAAGCTACAACAAGTTGACTTTTTACACACCATCTTTGACACAAGGAATGGGATAATTGCTCTCCGCGCACGGTGGTACAGGTTCTACACACGATGGCTGATCTGTGCTGTAGAGCGATGGAGAGAGGCAGAGGACGGGTTCCGTCTGACGCTATGCCGCGACCTGGATACCCCCAGCACTATGTGCAGCAGCCTGGCCCCCAGCAGCCAGGGGTGGACATCGAGGAGCTCGCCTCCAAACGGGTGGACATCCAGAAGAAGAGGTTCTACCTGGATGTGAAGCAGAGCACACGGGGACGCTTTCTGAAGATCGCCGAGGTTTGGATCGGACGAGGACGGCATGATAACATCAGGAAGAGCAAACTAACCCTCTCCATGTCCATGGCACCCGATCTCCGGTACTGCCTGGGAGATTTCATTGAGTACTACGCTCGCATCGGACTGCGAGGCGCGCTGGCGCCACTGCGGATCGAGGAGCAGAACAACGGCCAGGGCCGCCAGCCCGACGCCCACCGGAGGCGGCCGGAGCACCGAGCATCGCCGGTGTCCCCGGCCGGCTCTGCCGCATCCGATGAGAACGCCCACCGCGTCCTGAAGAGCGAGTTCATCGAGCGCGACAATAGGAAGTACTATCTGGACCTGAAGGAGAACCAGCGGGGCCGGTTCCTCCGCATCAGGCAGACTGTGATCAAGGGCCACGGAACCATGGGCTACTACGGCCAGGGCATCGAGCAGACCATCGTGCTCCCGGCCCAGGGGCTCATCGAGTTCAGGGACGCGCTGTCGCAGCTGATCGAGGACTACGGGGACGAGGACACCGACGACCGCGGCAAGGGCTCCAAGAACTGCGGCGGCGAGGAGAGCCCGGACCTGCCGGAGGCGGCGTCCTTCCGCGTGGACAACAAACGGTTCTACTTCGACGTGGGGTCCAACCGGTACGGCGTCTTCCTGAAGATCAGCGAGGTCAGGCAGCCGTACAGGAACACCATCACGGTGCCGCTCAAAGCCTGGGCCCGGTTCGGGGAGAACTTCATCCGCTACGAGGACGAGATGAGGCGGATCATCTCGTGTCAGACCGAGAAGAGGACGGGCGCGGAGCCAGGGGAGGACGCCGAGGAGCCGGCGGACTAGCGGGCGGCCAGCGGTCCAGCAGTGAGTTGAACGGTGGAGCAGAAGAGACAGAGTGATAAGAACCTAGATATCGTAGCAAACCACTGTCATGATGACTGATCATGTAATGCAATGCTGTACTGTATGCACTGATGTAGGCTACTGTAACAATTGCCGACTACAACTTTTCTCTTATGCTTTTGATGTGTCCACTGACACCAGTTTCAATTGGTCAGATGAACACCGACCTCGTGTTTTAACATCCAGTCACGTTTGAAAAAGATGAAGTCCTAAGCCCGATAAAGGATGCGGGGCGTGAAGACGCTGATATTGCACACGTTGGAGTGCATATGGTGCTTTAGTGTGAGGAGGCCTGTGGCTGAGGACAGATGGCAACTGATACCTTTTCATCCATTCATCACACCTCCATCCTCATGGACTGGGAAACTATGGTCTGTTCGATTTCTTATGGCTCCGTTTGATTGGTAAAGGATCAATATCACGTTTAGGCTACCTATTAGGCCTACCCTGTTTAGACTTCGACATTGGACATCAAAAATAATAATAGGCCCTTTACTGTCACTTTAATGAGAAAGGCTTGCACCCCAAATGAATCAATTAAACCAATTAACGAAAGTAGATTTGATCTGCCTTGCACAATATATCTATTTTGTATTGCCTTATTATCTAGAGACACCTCAATCTCAACATTATGATGCCTTTAAAAAACCTTGTGGATACTTGAAACAAAGGCCTCCAGATTCATATTTTATACATATAATTATGTTTCGTATAAGAAGAAGTCATCTTTATAATTAGGAATCAAGTCAGAAAAATGGTAAAGTTCCTAACTTGTTAATGTTTGATCACATACCAAATGATTTGAGCACAATAAGACTAATAACCATATAAATCCAGACCTTGCATTCTCCAATGTTTGAAATGAGCGCCTAGCTTCAATTTCTTGACAAACCTTCATCATTTTCTCCTACGTAGGCCTACTGCTAATAACAAAGCATAGCCTACAATGATGCTAGTCCATGAGATGTATCGCACTCTGGCTGCCCTGATAAGAACCACTTGTTTGATTTTGACAGGTCAACAGTTCAACATGTGAGAGCCAAACCACAAAGCATTAAGCATCAGATGTTTGGATCAGGGATGGCTGTGCTGCTTAATGATCCAATGGTGGATGATCCAACATTTTGTCCAGAAAACGGTTCTCTATGTTTAATACACGGTAACAGTCTACTTTGAAGTTTGGGTCCACATGGAGATCTGATTTTAGTTTTCTGCTCAGTATCAACAATAAAGGCTTATTAGTGGCATGGTTTTGGCGTTTTCCAGAATTGTTAATAATCTTGATTTAGATGTTTATCTTTCTTTGATTAAGGCAGATATAAGCCTTGAGCAATGGGAAGCCAATGACAATATTATACATCTACATGTACAATTCATATTGAGGTTATTATCTCACATCTCCCAGAGTCAGTATGCTACTATATTTCCCACAAACCTCCAAATTGCTTCAGCAGCGTTTCGAGGCCTGACTAATGGTGTCGTTAGCACCTCTCTAGTGTACAGTGGTGTTGTTGGCAAAACCTGTCCACACTGAGATAAAGCTCCCTAATGTACAGGCACATTCAGGGACAGACATCTTTTGGAAATATCCATCAATTGAAAAATAAAGTATTCCAACAATATGGTACTTCACAACAAAAAAACCTGGCTGTTCAGATAACATTTGTACCAGATCCCCTTCACTTTAAAAAAACCTAAACCACATTCATCTGTTTTGGAGTGCAATAAAATGTGTTTAATGAAGTTATTGGTGTGCGTGTGTTTGCCATAATATAGAGTTAATATAGTGGGAGACTCTGACCTAACTCAAAACATTCTAAGTCAAATGCCATTTGACAGCCTTTTAATATCAGGACAAAATATTAAAAGGCTCCGCCTCTTTTTAATATCTTCAAGTTGGCAGACAATGCATTACATTTAGTCCAATATATGTCTCCCTGTTTTGATGGTGCTGGAACAGAGTGAATACATACAGTAACTTAAATGAACAGTGATTATAGGCTTCCTCATGAATTGCCATATAGGGTAAAAAGAAAGATAGGCAAACATGTTAATATAGAAAGGGCTTAAAATCTTTCTTCAACAGGATTTTATTTAGTCTTTAATACCACTGTGCTATCAAATCTGCATATGTGCAGATTTTCCAATTGTGTGTATTCCATGTATTATAAACAAGAATGCTATGAAGTTGTACTATGAAAGTGGATTGTATTTTTGGGATTCCTCTTTTAGTGGTAGGCTATTTTTTATTTTCTTGTAACCATGAGGTGATCTTTCTTTGCCAAAAAGATGTGTATTGTGCTTTGTCTATATTTGCTATTTGCAATGTGTTTATGTTGTTACATTTCCTGTGAATACATTATCTGTCTCCAATATTATTACAGATCTATATGACAACTAAAAGGCATATTACGATAATTAAAGGCACAATTCATGCATTTTCAAATCATTTTAGAAATGTATCATGCCATACATGTAGGGTACAGGAAATAGGCAGTAACTATACAAACCTTAAGATGAACAGTCACACATTTTAAGAGATCGATAAAGCTAGCAAAAATAATACTTTGTTTCCTTTCCTTAACAAATCCAAAAGATTGCTAAAATAACTATATTCAGGTTTTGTTAACTGATTGAACAGATCCTCTGGTACATGATAGTTTGTTGAAGATTGACAATCATTGGAGTTTTCTCTTGTATCCCTCAAACATGACCTTGAACACCCCATGTGCTTACATTTGAACTCCCCCTCAAAAGTGCTTAATATTTACTATGTTTGCCCTGACTTTGATAAGTGATGCAAAATGCCACATTGTATCTATTCCCTGATTCCCTAATCACCTCTGCCATCTGAATGCACAAAATATAATTGATTCAAACAGAATATATAAACAAAATATATGTTAGATCTAAAACATATAGGGTCTTTGTAGGGTCGTTTGTTGATTTGTACCATTAGCTCTTATGGTAAAATGAGCTCCAAAACGCCCCTGATCTTGAAGTCTGAATTATGGCCAGATTAACCTTCTAATCTAAAAGTATTGTTTTCGATCAGGACTAAGAGGTTTCCCAAGGGCTCCTTCTTGCATTCTTCAGCAGCTCTCCTGCGTACTGGCGCCTTTACCCAGACATCCCCAGGGCAGGCTTCAATGCAGTATGAAAAAGAGCTCATTCATACCTGCAATCATAACAGGGAACTTATCGATTCAAAGAATCAATATCTCCTATACATTTTTAATAATAACATATTTCACAATTTGATCATAATTGTTAAGCCAAAATTAAAACACCAAACACCAAAGAAATGAAAGATAGACTTGAGATGACTAACAACTAACACCTATTGAGTAACCCTGGAACAAAATACGATTTTGATTATGGATTCTAATTATACTACATTTGTCATTTCCCAACCTTAAAGCTTATCCAAAAATCCCTCCCTACTTTCATATATATATTCATTAAAGATGTAGCGTAGTTTGGTGTTCCATTATAAGAAATTATATTTAAAATACATAACTCATTATCATATTCAACTTGTTATTTAAGTAAGCTTGTATAGTTTTGCAGGAATACCATTATGAGGGCTATAATGGTCAAAACATTCATAAACAATGTGCTCCAATGGAAAACTTGAGATTTACTAACAAAGATCTGAAGTTTCCAAACCTGAAGCCTTAACCCCTTTGGATCTGATTAGGGTTGTCCATTTAAGTAATGCTTAGTGCATGTACCACAGCTCCTCCTTAAGACAACTATCAGCCAATAAAGAAGCTACAGAGGTAGGACATTGCAAATGTAATAAATATCAATATCCTAGGCATTAAACAAAATGATCAAATCGTTGCTTAACATATATACTACAATTAAGATGAAGAGAATGAATGACTGGTAAATACTCTTACAATATTGAATAGTTCAAGGAAATAGTGTGCACTTTATCAGATTTATATAAATGTTACTAATCAATAGTGGTATTGGACAATAAATAGTGGTGTTGGAGTTGGGCTTGCTGTGTGTAACATAAAAAAATATTAATTTCCGTTAAATATTAATGTTATTTTTGTTTTAAAATGTTAAGAGCTGTACATAAAAACTGAGACTGGAAAAAACGTATGAACAATCATAACATTTACCTTGTTTTTTCCAGAACAGTCTGTGGCTCAGAAATATGTAAACGGTTTTGTATTTCATTAATAGGTATAAAATATGATTTTTTTTTTCAATGTATGCTACTGTACTGTATTCATATTTGGCTTGTAATGTTTTAAGAAGTTTCAATATTTTGAATTATATCCAAGGAACAGTTTTTAAAAGTTGCATGCCAAGAGCTGGTAATGTAGAATAGAAGATATACCGTATAAACACCACCACGTGTCCATGTGCACATTGTATCGATGCAGCTAAACGCATGCTATAGGGAAATGTCTCGCTCCACTGGTAAGTGTTTCTGTAAATCTGTCATTTCTGGTCTATACTCTTATCAAGAAAAAAGAAAACACACAAACAATGTCTATTTGTAATTATTTTCTTTCCCTACATTGCATAATTATGTTTCATTATACTACTACTAATATGCTAACTTATGACGATGAGAAGGTTAGTTTGGCAAACTAATGACAATGATAATTGTAGTCCATAATTGTAGTTCCTTAAATATGAAATCTAAAAGTGTTCATAAACTACCATTTATAATATTCCCTCTCACCAGTATCTCAGATTTGTTAGGTTCCCTGGTGCTCTTTTCTGCCTTTATCAGGAGTATATGACAACATGAGCCCAGTATGACCAGTGGAGCAGACACGTGGAAACGTAACTCATAGTACTGTGATGTGACGAGAGACTGGCCTTGTGTCTTCTGTGGATTAATGGGAAGAATGTGCACAAAACCAGCGGCTTTGTACTGAAAAGATATCAAACTTTCTTGTTAATAAACCAAAAGATTACAAACAAAACCGAAATAGCTTAAAAAGCTTCTTCCTTTCAACGTAAACGGGTCTAGCGGTTACACTAGAGTCCCCAGGAGTCTAGTGGTTACACTAGAGTCCCCTGAAGTCTAGTGGTTACACTAGAGTCCCCTGGAGTCTAGTTACACTAGAGTCCCCAGGAGTCTAGCGGTTACACTAGAGTCCCCAGGAGTCTAGCGGTTACACTAGAGTCCCCAGGAGTCTAGCGGTTACACTAGAGTCCCCCGGAGTCTAGTTACACTAGAGTCCCCAGGAGTCTAGTTACACTAGAGTCCCCAGGAGCAGACAGCCTCTCCGTCAGCTTCGTACAGCGGGGGCCCCGTGTGCACCCAGCGGGGGGACCCCCTGTGCACCCAGCGGGGGGGGGACCCCCTGTGCACCCAGCGGGGGGGGGACCCCCTGTGCACCCAGTGGGGGGACCCCTGTGCACCCAGCGGGGGGGGGACCCCCTGTGCACCCAGCGGGGGGACCCCCTGTGCACCCAGCGGGGGGACCCCCTGTGCACCCAGCGGGGGGACCCCCTGTGCACCCGGCCGGGGGGGGGACCCGTGTGCACCCAGCACCCTCCGGTGTAGGGGGGCTGCTCCTGGGGCTTGTGGTTCTATGTCTGGAGCCATCTTGATTTGTAGGCCAGCTGGAGCCGGGGTCTCTCTTCAAGGAACCTTGTACTCGTTAGGGTTTAGAAATGATAATGATCCCATTCCTTCTGATCAGCGAGCAGAGAAGGAGAAAGCCACATGTAGCCTGTAAAGCCTTTGACCAGACTTGTGTCAATAGTGACAATAATGGTGCTATCCATTTGTATGTTACGCCGGTACGTCCTCGTTGTAAGGTGTACATCTCCCGGCTTTCTTGCGGCATTTCACGGAGGAACCCCCTTTTGGTCGGTCCCACTCGCTATTCTGTAAGTTGAGTTGAGTTGAGTTACTCCTGGTTATAGGTAGACGTCTTCTAGAATAGTTGGTTTCAGCCTGGCTACTACAGCACACTGCTCTGTGTGTTACGTGCAGCCAACCCGCCCAAACACTCTCCTCTCAGACTCCCTGTCTGGCTGCCTTGAATAACTGACCACAACACAAACTTCCTACGTTCCTCCCTGAACGTTTAAACCGTCGGTCACAAGCCAGGCAGAGAGCTCTCCCTCTCACACGGACTGTACGGCCCTGGGGTCCTTTAGATTCACACCTTGGTTTTAATCTCAGAGCCAGCTTTTTGTCATCTATGTAATAGAGCCTGAGTCAGACCATGTTTAAATGGAGGCTGACATTGTGGTCCATGGTCTGGGGCAGGTGGGGCAGGTGGGGCAGGTGGGTGTAGTGTGTAGTGTAGCGCTCTCCTGTCTCACACCACAATTGAAAATGCAGAAGCTCTGGTATTGGTCGAGACCAGAAGAGCACACATCACATCCCTCTGCTGGTTACCTGTGAGAATCTAAACCTCCTTCATTTGTTTCTAAGTCTTTAATGGCCTGGCACCGGACATACATGCAGACATGTTGACCATGAGGGGCCCTCTGGCCTGTCAGTGGCCCCAGGACCTGGGGCAGGACCAGGGGCAGGACCAGGGGCAGGACCTGGGGCAGGACCAGGGGCAGGACCAGGGGCAGGACCTGGGGCATGGTTTAAGGATGTGTTATTACTGTGTGTGTTTTTATTATCTTGTATTATTCATTTATTTGTATTTATTTCATAAATATAATGCACTTTGTCTAGTGTTTGTGATTAATTAACTACAGGTGGCAATATGTTGCAAAAGGACCCGTCCCTTTAATTCATCCCTGTTCTTACCTGGCAACACAATGTGTCTCCAGAGATGATAATCCAGTCCAGTCCAGTCACATGACGTTGATATTATGGTGATGAAAGAGAATATTCAGAAAAAAATAAAACATAGCGCAATACAATACATAATGATTTGATTATGACTCACCACGCGTTCATTGCACCCAATTGCTCACTAGAAAGGTAGCAGGCCTTTCATCTGTGTGGAAAAAAGTGTGCAGCATGTCTTCATACCCAAATGTATACATTATGTTGCTTCTAACACATTAATAGAGACCAAGAATACCAAGGTTAATAGTCCTGTTTTATTACTATTAAATGGTCTCGGCTGTGTTTGGTTGACCCTCCCCAGGAGGAGCCTGGGTGAACAGCAGGGGGCGACCACACACTAAGAACTCAGTTTTGCAGAGAGAAGAAGAATGGTCTGCAAAGTTGAACTGAAAGCCCCACTTTAATGTGTTACTGTCGGTTATCTCCAAATGAGTCGAATGTCATGATTCGTGCTGCATTGAGTAAAATTCAGAACAAATGGAGAAACTACCGACACAGATTTGTTCCCTGGATTGCGCTCAATCTCCGCAGAAACGAGGGGTGAGTGTTTCAGATCCGCTTGGACTCATCTGTAAACGAGGAGGTCCCTGTCTTCTGAACCGCCTGGTTTATGAGTCTGTCTTGTTGAGGCGTTTGATCAATTCATATACACTCTTATAACTTGAAGTTCAGACCGGATTTATTGTAGTCTCCCGGACACCGGTCACACCCCGCCGTCTGTCCTATAATCCACTCCACTCGATGCTGGACATATACGATACTTGAACTAGAGCACCCCCTACTGGGGACTGGAGGGACATCCGTCATACAGGCACAACACAACAACATAACCCCTCTTTACAAATCAAAGTGCATTTATTATTTATCATTTTCTAGAACTAACCATAACTTTGAATTGACCCAATATGACCATGTGATCCGTATGAACGCACAGGGCACCTTCTCATGCCATAGTAACTACAATGTTATTAAACATTTCCTATGTAGTCTCGAATATGTTCAATCACCTATGTACTAGGGGGGTAACGATACACAAAATTCACGATTCGGTACGTACCTCGGTTTTAAGTCACGGTATGTTTTTCGGTACAGCAGGGTTTTTTTTTTTTGTTTGTTTTTATTAAACTTTATTTTTTATTTAATTTGATTTTGATGTTTGTATCAAACAATTGCCTCACACAAATGAAAATACATCAAATACAATTGAGGATAAAAACACAATAAAGGACTTCCATCTCCATTGTGGTCCTCAACACAAAACCTCAGGACAAGACAAGGCAGTCACAGAGTGTGATAATCAATAAAAACGTTTTTCGGAACGTACCGAAATAAAACGTTCATCGATCTGTTATTGACCCGTATCGGAAAATGTTGGTACAAATACACGTATCGTTACACCCCTACTATGTACTAACTTTTTCCCGGTACATAGGTACCAGGACAGTGATTATGATACATCTTGATTTTCTCCTTCTTCGTCTACTTTATCTAAGTGGTATTTTTCGATGTATGGGTTACCACCTACTGTGTGTGTGTGTGTGTGTGTGTGTGTGTGTGTGTGTGTGTGTGTGTTGTCTGCCTGGATTTTGTGACGGTGCGGCGCTCTTCCTAGGTCTCTGCGGCATGTAACAAAGAGTACCCAAGACAAGCCCATCCAGGACGAGCTGGTCTCTGAGGTCCTGCTGAAACTCTTTGGGGCCCTGCTGGAACGAGACGGAGCAGACGGGAACCAGAGCCTCAAGGAGACTCTGAGATCAGCCCGGACCCAAAGCAGTGACGCCAGGGAGATGCATGAAGGTGGGGTTGTTTTTGCTATGTCTGACTGCTTCTCTTCTCTTCTATGGAAGTGTTTATCTTCCCCTATGGATGAGCCTAGCACTGTGTCTGTGTGTCTGTTAAGCGGCCGGTGGTGTTGTCTGTGGTCCAGAGGCTATGGAGCACTTCCCTTACTTACTACTTATTACTACTTACTCAGCTTAGGAACCCTCACTCTGTCCCTCTTAAAGAGACAGCACTTCATTTAAAATGAATGAAACTCGTTAACTTTGCAGAATGGATTAATTTCAATACATTAAACTATATATATATATATATTTATATTTTACAACTTTGTATTGTACATTTTAGGATTTGCACATTACATCGCCCGTCCTTTCATGTGTGTTGACAGGCAGCCGGATGGCTGAGAGAGATGATCGGGTGTTTCAGAGCCGGATGGCTGAGAGAGATGATCGGGTGTTTCAGAGCCGGATGGCTGAGAGAGATGATCGGGTGTTTCAGAGCATGGGTTTCTGCGTCCACCGCAGACCCAGCTCCGTCCCCCTGGCTGGGCTCGGGGTCTTCGTCACCAGAGGACGGGTTCCCAAGGGAACGGTGGTGGCCATGTATCCAGGTGAGAGTCACTGTCCTATACTCACCGGATCGTTGATCACCTTACTGGTTTTACAGCGACACGTCTTCTCTGACGCCCCCTCCCCAGGCACCGTCTACGAGGTGTACGAGCCCGTCTTCTTTCAGTCGCTCAGAAACCCTTTTGTGTTCCGATGCATCGATGGCGTTCTGGTGGACGGTAACGATAAAGGGATTTCAAAACTGGTGTACAAGTAAGTATGATTCCTAGATTTATCAATGTCTTGGTCATTCCCTCAAGATATGATGTTCCCTGAAATGTATTGCAGCGTGTGAATGATCCAGCCTGGAAATCCTGACCCCATCTAGAGAGCTGTAGGGTCTGGCAACCAGTAATGACAACGGCCCAACTCAAGGGGCGGCACCAAGCATGCATTTGAAAATATCACTGCCGCAATTAGATAACACTATGACCAATCAGAAGAACACAAGAGGTGAGGTATCCAGACCAGCGGAGCTAACCAATAGATTAGACTCTAGCCGTATCCGATCGGTAAAACATCAACGCTTTTGGCCCGCCTATACCAGAAACACAGATGTGATTGGTTAATGTTCTGGGCCAGGGGAATCAGGGAGTGAGTATATTGCTGGTTCCCAGAGTGACTCGCTGAGCACATTAAAGTGGTGCTCTCGTGAGAACTCTGGGTTTCCAGGGTGTGAATAACGTGTAGTGTGTCAGTTTTTTTTCTGCTCTTGATGTGTCTTGTGTCATTCTGTAGGTCATGCAGTAGAAGAGACATGCTGGGCCCGTACAGGTTAAGTGATTTCAGCTGGCTGACAGCCACTCCAAAGAACCCACTGGCTATTGGTCAGTATGTCAACAATTGCAACGGTACGTCGAGGTTCTAACTGTCGTTCTGAATTAAACAGAATGAGTCACGATAATGCCACTTCTACTGGGGGTCAGGTGCTGATGTCACCTACCCAGAGATACACACAAACAATAGCATGTCTGGTGTTTACACAGGATAGATATGAGCAGAGTTTGTATTTTGTGTCGCAATAGTAGATAACAATCTCGGTCTCACTATGAAACAATCTCAAAAGATAATGTATGCACAGCCATACAGTATTTAGAGGTGGTTATTTGATCAAACAAACTCTAAAGTCTGCACACATTTCTTTTATATGAAATAATTAATGGAATGTTCAATGTGCACCACTGCAGACTCTCCTGCTAACGTCTGCTACCAGGAGTACGATGTCCCTAGAGTGTTTCCTCTTGAACTCCATCAGTATCTTCCCAATGTCAAGTACAGTCACGAAACACAGAGGTGAGATTTAAATTTAAAATCCCAAATCGATTTGAAAAAAAAGCTTGATACATTATTGTATTGATATTTTCTTCTCCAACCCAAAAAAGTTAATTGGGGACATTTTATATAATTATCGAATGACACTGATGTTGACTAGATGATTTACTTATGAGGTTTAATATATGTGTTGATTGGCATTCTGAATGATTACCATTTTGTGTTCTTCCTCTCCAGGCCTATAAGGTGTATCGTCCTTGTATCTCTTAGAGACATCAGCCCTGGGGAAGAGCTCTTCTCTAACTATTACACCATCGTGGACTCGTAGTCAAACTGATCACTTGGACACAGTTGAACTACCTGTATTTGTAATAAACAAATACAATTACTGCCCACAAGAGGGCAGCAACTCCAGTCCTCCACTGCACTTTAAGCCTTTGTCCTGGATTGACGGGAGGTACAATACTGACTATCTAAATAATGTGCTTTTATGTATATTTTCGTATTTAT
>JAOPJL010000125.1:13721358-13733891 GCA_027123545.1 Trisopterus esmarkii
GTGTGTGTGTGTGTGTGTGTGTGTGTGTGTGTGTGTGTGTGTGTCTGTGTGTGTGTGTGTGTGTGTGTGTGTGTGTTAGAGACATCAACCTCATAGAGCTTCGAAAACAAAACCAAAGACCTCAACTCAGACGCTATTCAAATGAGCCTGCACCTATTTGTTTGAGGTTTGAGTGAATTTGCTCCAAAAATCGATTAGTTTGCTGACAGCCTGCTGCTTTCGAATTGCAGAAAGGTGTCATCAGAATTGTCCCCTGTAACAAGCAAGGCCTTTAGGGTGGAACGGTCATGCAGTTCCTCTCGTCAGTCCAAGTATTATTTATTATGGAAGAGATCAGCTCAACGGGAGCATTAGTGCCAGGCAGAAACTGTAAAATTATACATATATTTGTGTACGGAATCTCCCTGCTTCTGAAATGTGCCCAGCGAATGGGTGTAGCACTGCAGTCCACTGTGAAGAAATGAAATTGTGCAGCATTCTGTGCGACCATCCCTGCTGCGTATGCCCTCACACATTGTTGAGATTATATGCTGGATGCTTTAATCTTTCTATGTGGTTTTTAGTTAATGAGCGGGCTCTGATAACACCACGGTGGTTATGTAATCACGGACAACAGGGGATATTTCCGAGTGGCTGTTGGAGACCGGGACATTTTAGAGTCCCCACAGGCTTTAGTCTGGACTCTGGACACGCAACTCAAAACTGTGAATCCCGGCAAAATGGGGAAGTCTGGCCACCCTACGCTAAGTCGTGACGAGTTGAGCTGGTACTGTTGGTGGAAAAGAGGCATAAGTGACAGTCTTGCCCTCTTCACTCCTGCAAAAACATTACAACTCTGAGAAAAGCCTTCCTTGCAGATTTCTGTTCTTTTAATCTTTTAACATCTCTGTTAAGTGTACTTCGGATAAAACTATTTGAACTTCTCCAAAGCTTGCTTCCTGCCCCACTTCCTGCCCCAAACTCCCTCCCCAGAGCACTGATTGGTCCTTCAATTGAAAATTATTTGATGTATTTCAATGAGCTGAAGGCCAGACTGAGACAGAACATGAACCCACGGGATCAGGATGGGCTCCAAAGGGTCGGGGAGTCCCCTCCAACCACACCGTTTGTTGCATTGCTGTATAGAGTGTGTGGTTTTGGCTATAGTCCTTTGTTCCTCTGAATTAGTATTCACTATTCTTTACTCTTCCATCAGTTATTAGGTGTTTGTATCCAAAGCAACTGAAAGGGATTTTCTTTCCGGTAGCTGCTCAAACCAACTTAGGCCTGTTGCTCAAGGATGCTACTGGTCGGTTGTTAACATTTGATTTCATTTCAACACCCTAACCAATCATACCCTGCAACTGCCAAAAAACCATTGTAGGGTAGGACTGTGTACTTCTCTATACAATAATGCACAAAACTGTTATGGTCCCTTTAAAAGTGTTTTTCTTTTCCTCAGAAAGTAAAGGGACGGAGCAGAGTGAAAGCATGGGCTAAGAAAAGGAGAAGGTGTGAGAAGAGAAGATGTGATTGGATTTGAAAATATAGCTGATGACAGAATTTGAGGACAAAAGGCAATGCTTCATGCCAGCCCAAATGCAGGGTTTTCTCCTGCAGCACAGCATAACAGATCAACATCCACATATCAGCAGAATCGAAGTTAGATAGGGAACATGAATTAAAGAGTTTCAACCTCAGAACAGTGCTGGTGTGACATACATGTTGAAACATGCACACAAACATGCGGCAGGAAGTAGGTGTCTATTAAATCCGTAAACTGGTTCTATAACTGATGTGGAAGACTCAACCAAAGAAATTTGTTCATAAACTTAGTGAAGACAGACTGATTAAATCAGTTACAAGCTGGCTGGCGCAATCATTTAAAACGATTGAATGATTCCCTGAATGACATATCATATCATCAGATATCATGAACCTCAGCTTTGGGTATTTTCACACAATAGCTGAAACAAATGAGTCATTTCCCCAGGGGACAGGAGCACTAAGTGCAGAGAGCTACTGACTAGCAGCATATTAACTCATGTTTCAAAGATCACACGCTGAATTAGGTTTTAATGGAAGGAAATGAGAAAAACCAAACGAGCAGACAGCAGCAGTAAAACCGAGTGAAAGGTACTGGAGGAGTGGTCCCTCTCTACTGCAGCACCATCGACCGGGACATCCATGTCAACACACCCCCCGATGCAAAGGGCTCCACCCAGGGAGGGTGGCCTCATGCACCCAGTGGCTGTAACCCAGGGGACAGGGCGAGGGGTCAGTGGAAGGCCCCTGGCTGTCCTCAGCCATCTGGGACTGGTATTGGACCATCACCCCATCACCCCCCCCCCCCCCACACACCCAGCCTACCCTCTCCCGGCTACAAACTCAAGCCCGCGGCTTGGAAGATACGGACGGGACACAAGCAAGTCAGTAAGGGGGCAGATGTTGATGACCAAATGCAGATGTTGAGTACACAATGCAGACGTTGATGACAAAATGCAGTTATGTTTTTGTTTGGCTTTTGTTTGTTTGTTTGTTTCATGCAATGCTATTTGTTGGATGGGAACGCAAAATGGAAGATGCTGATGATATTTCTTAGCATCTCTTTTTGTTTGAACGTGTCGTAGTAGTAGTAGCAGTAGTAGTATTAGTAGTAGTAGTACAGTAGTGGCAGTAGTAGTTCACGAGAGTATGAACCGAAATGTAGAGATCAAAAGATGGAAAGTCAGCAGGAAGGAGGAGAGATGAGGAGAAGGAGGAGAGGCTTTGGCTCTGGAGACCCGGGTACCTGTGGTGGCCTCCACATACACCGGCTCCAGGAAGCCGTCCGGGAGCATGGCGTACAGGCCCACCATGTAGCTGGTGTTCTGGGCCAGCCCGGACACCAGCAGGCTGAAGGCCTCCCCGGACAGACTGAGGTTCTTGCTCTCGGCCGGGTTCTCCAGGTTCGTGAGCTCAAGGACAAAGCCCTCAAAGTCCTGGTGGGCCGGGGGGCTCCAGGACACATTGAAGCTGTCCCATGTGACGTCAGAGACGGCGAGGGTGAGCGCCCTAGGGGTGAGCTCCTCTGCAGAGATGACACGCGTCAACCGAGGAGGGGGTCAGAAAATACACAATGGATTACGGATAGGAATCATGATTAGATCAATCGGGAAACAACGATGAAAAGAGCGGAACAAAAGTAGACACTAGGGCGATGTGAACAACACGACGTTAGTAAAATGCAGGCTGGTGTTCCTCCACGCCGTCATTATGCTTCAAGTACCTGTGTCAACAAACATTCTCAGAGGTTCCGACCGCACGCCTTCCACCAGGCCGTACAGTGTAACCTCATAACGCGTCGAGGCGGACAGGCCCTCTATCTCAGCGCCGCGCTCACTTCCTGCTACCATGGCGGTGTGTGGTGGCGCCGCCTCTGACGGGGAGCTCAGCTCCACCAGAAAGTGGTCGAAGGTCTGGTCTGGGGCCCGCCAGCCGACCGCCACGCTAGCCGAGGACACGTTGGCCAGCGTGAACGCCCCCAACGGCTCTGTGGGGGGACGCTCCGTCCCCACAACGGGGGGGGGGGCAAGAGTGTGTGAGACCAATGTTGTGGGGACAGGTGTTGTTTCCGAAGAAGATTGTGGTCTTGTTGTAGTTGTTGCTGCTGTTGTTGTAGTTGTTGCTGCTGTTGTTGTTGTTGCTGTTGTTGTTTTTGTTGCTGCTGTTGTTGTTGTTGTTGCTGCTGTTGTTGTTGTTGCTGCTGTTGTTGTTGTTGCTGCTGTTTTTGTAGTTGTTGCTGCTGTTGTTGTTGTTGTGGCTGCTGTTGTTGTTGTGGTTGTTAGGACGTCTGTGACGTTCATAACTAAACCTGGAGAGGCGGGTTCGGGTGCTATGGAGAATAAACGTACGTTCAAGAAGTGTTAACGAGTTTGACACATTTTCATCGTGATGTCCTGAAAATAACAAACCATGGGACAACGTTGCACCGGTGACGCGGCACACAACGGCTCAGAGCGCCACGGATGTGGCTGTCCCCCATAGACCACGCACACATCGGCACACGCCCAGAGTTTGCATTCGAACAAGCGTGCAAACGCATGAATATGCATTGAATGCAATTGCATTAATAACATCCTTGTGAATGTTTAACGCTTAAAGATTCTCAGAGTGCCTCCCGGATGGAAGTCCTCAGATCTTGGGATGGAGGAGGAGGAGGAAGCCATGCACAGCCATCCCCTTCATCAACCTTCAAAGTCTTTTTGAACGAATATATCAAGACTAATATATTGTTCCTTTTGAATAAGCACATTGTAAAATGTTATTATTAAAGTGAATTGCTAAATGTTATTGTATAACATGCAGTGTTGAGGCACGGAGAATGCTCAATAGAAAATGTAGATGTATTCTTATGTGGTATGCAATAGTCGGCTCCGTTGAAAACTTGCATGCAAAGTTTGTTGAAGGATGCAGTTGTCTTGTTCTTGATCCTTATCATGCCGTACGAACGTAGTTACTCAGAGCTCCACAAACTGTCGGGCCGCTCTTCAAAACCATAACAGCAAGACAACAAGACAACAAGACAAGCTTCTCCGCCCCAGAAGAGGGTCATCACTACGCTACGGAGCGGCCTTCGGTCAACATGCGCGCCGAGGGAAACACCTGTACCTGTGACGGCGACAGCCTCAAGAAGCAGGGACCGATTACTACCGCTAACCCCGTGAAGCGTGACTCGGTATTCTGTGGAGGCGTTCAGGCCTCGGACTCTAGAGTGGGTGGAGTCTCCACTGAGGCGCTCCTCCGTGACGGCCAGCGTTTGGAGTGAGCCCCTGCACTCTACCACCAGGCTGTCGTAGACCGCCGGGGGTTTGATCTCCCACGAGAGGTCGAACCCCTCAGACGTGTGCGCCGATACGTTGAGGCCTGCCAGCTCGTCCGCCGGCCCCATCCCCGAGAGCTGGGAGTCGGGGCCCGTGTCTAGGTGTGCGAAGCTAATGATATTGTCGTCCGGCCCTGAGTGAGGTGTGAGCTCGGGAACTTCGGAGTGAGCTGAATAAAACGTGTGAGAGGCTACAGGAGAAACACAAGAAAGCACACAAGGTATGGCACACAGGGTGAACACAGGGCAGTGTGCAGAGCAGCACCCTCTGGGTTTGGACCGCAGCTTACATGTTGAACAGCTCTCAAGAAATCAATGCATTCATATTACTGGATTATTAATGTGTTTCAATTAGGGCTGTTCTCGTGTGTTTTGTACAATGATTCTAAGCTCTAGAATGGAAAGATTATTGTTTTGTAATCACCCTTGGATGTTAGATTACAATAAAATGATTTTTTGAGCCAAATATATACTGCTAAATACGGTTTAACCTGAAATGGAGGAAAGCGACAACAAATACCCTAAATATTTCAACAATGAAAGCCCCCGGCGGCCTCTAGACCAGCTCTTCAACGGACCACCCACCTGTGGCGGCGGACAGGCTGACAGGGGAGCTGTTCTTGGGGCCCCGCTCGGCGGTCAGGGCCACGCTGTACAGCGTGTCCGGGGCCAGGTCGCTGAGGGCGTGGCTGGTCGCCGAGGGAGGCAGCCTCACCTCCTGCGCGGGGCCGTCTCTGGGGACGTACGTCAGCCTGTAGCCGCTGAGCTTAGCCTTGGGTTTCTTCCAGCGCAGCACCAGAGAGGTCTCCGTCGAATCCACCACCTCCAGGTCTTTTGGCGGATCCAGATCTGAGGAAGGAGGAGGTGGTATAGATTAGTAGTATTCTGTCTTCTTGTGTTGTCATTTTCTAACTCTTAAAGGTCCCCTGACTTGCCACCAGGTGTGGTGTGATTAGCCGTTACAAGCCGTTTTGGTTAATCCTGCATAACCACCTAGATGTGTGCTGGATAGATCAGTCCACCAGTCTACCCAGTGGACTGTATAGATCAGTCTACCAGCCTACCCAGTGGACTGTATAGATCAGTCTACCAGTCTACCCAGTGGACTGTATAGATCAGTCTACCAGTCTACCCAGTGGACTGTAGCATACGTTGCTCATCTGTCCGTCACACATCTAGGTGGCCACGCCCACCTGTGATGTCATATGGGGCAGATTTCCAAAACAGCTTGTAATGGCTAATGACACCACACCTGGTGGCAAGTCATGGGACCTTTAATCTGATTTATTGGTCAGATTAAAGGTCTGGTTATTGTTTTGTATTTGTTTTATGTATTGATTTATGTGTAGTTCCTCTAGCAGCCTATAGGGTTTGCAAAGGTCCGCTGCACCATTCTCAGTCAGCGGGAAAACTAGTATCTCATTCTTGTAGTACAAAGCCAATCAATGTGTCTCTGTGCAGGACCGCAGTGGCTACTTCAATTCCATATTATCTATTTTTATAAGGTCCCGTTTGAATATTAAGAGATTTGGCCATAGACTTGTTGGCAAATGTCCCGTCTGGTATGAATAAAGAACATCTTGTCGTGTAATCAATCACGTAACGTTTAAAATACACAACAAAGAGAACACAAAACTCCATGAACGTTTGTCGTTAAGACGTCTCATCAAGTCCACTGTAGACTATAAACCACTGTTGCTCTATGCTATTGCCAAGATTGTGCTAATATCATTTCCCCATGTGTGCGTTCCCAGCGTGGTCTGAGGAGGATTCATATTACGATGGCAGTCAGTCTCTCACCAGTGGCTGCGTTTGTAGTCGCCGGCAAACTCTCCCGCTCATCCTTAACAGCGGTGACTCCGATCCCGTACTCCGTGCCTGGTCTTAGCTCTGTCGTGCACACCACAGGAAGGGAAAAAACATGAATGAATCACCTAACTACTCATGTGTGTTTAGCATTAAGTGCATTATCCTCTTACTGGTAATGGTGGCCTTTGTGGTTGCTCCTGAGTCGCTTGGGAACAGCTGCTCGCGAGGGGCACCCCCGGAGAAGGGGGTGTACTTCACTCTGTAGCCGCCCACGTCCGCCTCGCTGTTGCCCCACTCCAGGCTGATGCTGTCGTCTGTCTGGGACAGGGTCTTCAGGGTCCTGGGACTATCCAGATCTAGGGCGGGAGCGGGAATGAAATCCAAGGATGTCTTTGATATTCAAATCACAGACTTTAATGTTGTATGGTTGGGAAATTGCTGTGGTAGGTACTTTACGAGCGTTACACCCCATTGTGCAGTGTTTGTTGGAACGTTATGAAACAAGTTTTAGAGGTCTGGAGAGTCTTGTCTAGTCACGAGCCCCACCGTCATCAAAGGCATCGCTTTTGGCTAGTGGTGACGGCTAGACGGACGTCTACATTTAGGCATCCTTATGCACTTCCATGCATGACTTCTTACTGGCTGATACGGTGACCTGAGACCTGCTGATTGAGTGTCGATATGACCCCTGTCCTCTGCTTGGTGAAACTGAACTGAAGGGGCAGTAAAGGAGAGCCAACAGCCCTACACCCTCAGAATAAGCAAAATCTGGAAGCCATTTTAAAAGTGTGTGTCGAGGTTTGTTTTTTGCATCTTATCTGTCATGGCCGACTCGTGGGACTCTTTGGGTAGAGGCCTCTCCTGAAGGCCTTACCGGTGGTGAAGGTCCTGCTGACGGGGTCGCTGGTTACGCCCTGCCTCCTGGAGGTCAGGGAGATCTGGTACTCCGTGTTGGGCCTCAGGTCCCCCGCGATGTACTGGGTGTCCATGTTGGTGAGGTCGACGCTGGTCTGGTCCGAGGGGTCCGAGGTCGGCGCGTAGGTCACGGTGATGCTGTTGACCTCGGTCACAGGCTGGGACCAGGAGAACAGCGCCGAGGAGTCGGTCACGTCCTTCACCTGGACCTGCTGAGGGCTCTCGATCTCTGGGCACAGGAAGAGAGGCAACATCCATGAAGCAGGGGTTCTGTGGAAACCTGTTCATACTTAAAGCTAGGGTAGGCAGTTTGGAGAAACTAGCCAGGGTTGGCTAGATCTTGAAAGTATTGAGCAGTAAAAATCCCACCCCTCCCTTCAGGCCTCCCTCCAATGCTCTCCCCCAGTGCCTTGGACCAGCTCCCCCGCTAGGGAGGCCGTCCAATCATTCAATTTGGGCCGCATGTACAGTCATGATTGGACAGGCTTATTATGAAACAGACTCCAGATTATCTCTCTTTGTCAGAGCATTGATTGATTGCTATCTGGACATTCTTACATTAATGCATGTTTCATTTTTGTTTTGAGATGAGAAATCCTCCAGCTTTGGACGAGGGATACGGTTAAACCTCCACTACTGCCACCACCCCCCGAGATACAACCCCCCCAAAAAAGGTCCCGGGCATAACTCTCCCCCTGGTGTGTTATATGTCTGCTGGGCCGTGCTGCGTCTCCGCCTGTGTAAATAGATGACCTCAGACGATGGAACGGGGGGGAGTGGAGGGGGGGCGGTGGCGCGGGGGCTCTGTAAATCCAAATGTGTTTTCCATGCAGCTTGTTTAGCCTGGCATTCCACCGCTGCTGTGCGTCTAAACTGAAGCGCTGCACTGCGAGGCGCGCAGCTACGCGCTCCAGGTGGAAGGTTTAACAAGCGCTGAGACAGAAGCTGTAAATGAGTTCTAATTAGGCTACCTGTGTGGATTATACGTGGTCACACCCAGAATAAAACGTGTTCACACCCAGAATAAACCGCTTTCTTTTTGTCTCCAATTAGCTGCATTTCAGAGTTGGGGATCATAACACGCAGGCCAGAACCTAATGGCCTACAGAGAGCAGCAGCTCGGAGTAGAGCCGCTGCTCCTCTGCTTAGAAAGGAGTCAGGTGAGGTGGTTCATCTGGTGAGGATGCCCACTGGGCGCCTTCCTTGGGAGGTGTTCCAGGAACAACCAGCGGGGAGGAGACCTCGGGGAAGACCCAGGACTAGGTGGAGAGATTATATCTCAACACTGGCCTGGGAACGCCTCGGGATCCCCCCGTCAGAGTTGGTCAATGTGGCCCGGGACGGGGAAGTCTGGGGCCCCCTGCTTGAGCTGCTGCCCCCGCGACCCGACCCCGGATAAGTCTTTTTTGAAGATGATGATGAGGAGGAGGAAAAGCATGTTTCCTTGATCTGTGATGATGACGCTCATGGTAGTTTTATGATTTAATACTGTACAATTGTTACATATTGTACCTTTAGGCAGTAAAACTCTGGTAAATGTTAATTTATATTCAAATCAAAGTTATATTATAATTTTCTTAAATTCTGTAATGTAATAGCATTAAGAACAACTCCTTAGAAACAGTACATAAACACAAACCAAACACTGTTTACCAGAGTGAAGGTATAATGTGGATGAGATGATGCAGAACGGCAGCCCTTTCATCTCAACAGCCTGGCCCACCCAGGGTGCATGCATGGAGGCATAATGAGGACTCACTGGTGCTGAAGGTCCTGGTGGTCTGAGGGCCCTTTGTGTTGTTCCGGATGGCTCGGAGAGAGACCTCGTACTCCTGTCCCGGACCAAGCCCTGATTGCTCGAAGTTGTTTTGTGTTGACGGCAGGATATTCACAATCTTTCCATTCTCTTCTTTCTGTAAAGACCCACAGCTTTTCAAGAGTTGGTAACTGTATATAAATGTATATTGTGAGGTTAATACTTGATACCATTATTTTTGAGGTATGTATTTCTCAGTTCTCAGTTCATCTCAATTCATAAGACTTGAGTCAAGAGTCTTTCAAACCAAACGTAATCCTTAGTCAGACTGTCTGAGATAAACGCTTGATGAATACACTTGAAAATGCCACATATTATTCTTCCATACATCTTTTTGAAAAAAAATGAAGTCCATTATTGAAGTATCCCTGTGTCCAACAGATCTACCGCGTAGTGGATGTAGCCCTACCGTGTTGTGATAGATAGCCCTACCGTGTTGTGATAGATAGCCCTACCATGTTGTGATATAGACCTACCGTGTTGTGGATGTAGCCCTACCGTGTTGTGATAGATAGACCTACTGTGTTGTGATAGATAGCCCTACCATGTTGTGGATGTAGCCCTGCCTTGTTGTGATAGATAGCCCTACCATGTTGTGATAGATAGACCTACCGTGTTGTGATATAGACCTACTGTGTTGTGATAGATAGCCCTACCGTGTTGTGGATGTAGACCTACCGTGTTGTGATAGATAGACCTACCGTGTTGTGATAGATAGCCCTACCGTGTTGTGATAGATAGACCTACCGTGTTGTGGATGTAGACCTACCGTGTTGTGGATGTAGACCTACCGTGTTGTGATAGATAGCCCTACCGTGTTGTGATATAGACCTACCGTGTTGTGATAGGTAGACCTACCGTGTTGTGGATGTAGACCTACCGTGTTGTGCTAGATAGACCTACCGTGTTGTGATAGATAGACCTACCGTGTTGTGATAGATAGCCCTACCGTGTTGTGGATGTAGACCTACCGTGTTGCGGATGTTGAGCTCCCATCCATCAAAGGTGATCTCCAGCGGGTCCCACTCCACCTCCACCGAGGACTCCCTCACCGACTTGAACCTCAAGCCCTCGGGCTGGGGAAGATCTGCCGGGCACAGGCGGGACATCGCATGAGCACAACACACGCACACGCATCAACACAACACACACATATGAATTTGATCAAATCTAATATCTACATAGAGACTCATGCAGAATAATTGAATCCAATGACAATTCATTGGCCCTTTCATAAATATCCCATTCATTAAAAAAAACACTATATTCTTATATATTAGCTTGCCATACATGTGATCACATTAGCATTTAAAGATTCCACATCATGCTTTTTTAGGGTTAATAATTGTATTTGGGGGTGCTACTAGAATAGGGTTACATGCCTGTATGGTAGAAAAAAACCTTATTATTCTCATACTTCTTTAATAATTTCTGCAAAACCAATGTCAGCGTCTTTCTAGAAGGTGCCAGTGTTGTGTATGAGCTCCAGGCCCGGGGTCGGGGGTGTTGTGTATGAGCTCCAGGCCCGGGGTCGGGGGTGTTGTGTATGAGCTCCAGGCCCGGGGTCGGGGTCGGGGGTGTTGTGTATGAGCTCCAGGCCCGGGGTCGGGGTCGGGGTCGGGGTCGGGGGTGGAGGGGACCTACTGGTGGCTGCCCTGGCGCTCACGGGCACGCTCCTCCTGTCGTTGAGGACGGCGTGGACTTGGATCAGGTACTCCACCCCGGGCTCCAGCCCCTCCACCCGGGCAGCGCTGCGGTCCCCGGGCACGCTGAACTCCTGGTGCAGGCCGCCGGGGCCCATGGGCACGTAGGTGACCACGTACTGGGTCACCAGCTTCTCGTTGCTCCAGGACAGCTGCACGGAGCGGGGGGTGGTGGCGGTCACCGAGAGGTCCGTCGGCGGGGACACTAGAGGGAAGACATACGTCACCCTCTGATGTACCGCGTGGGGCACAGCAAACATACTGACCTAATGAAACAATATACTGTATGTATATAGATATATATACCCATTTTAACAGCGTTCATTCTATAAACGCAACGTTCTTTTTCGATGGACAGTGTTAGATTGTCTGAGAGATGATTTGCTCCAAGTGTGAATGTTAGTGTGAAATTGAACACTACAGTATATGTACATATAATAATGATTTGCACAAAGCAAGTCGATCCACTTTTCCATGTTGATAAGAGCATTAAAATGAGACAAAGGAAATCAAGGGGCATTTAGAATAGATAAAAATGTGTGATTAATCGCCATTAATCGCGAGTTAACCTTGACATTCAATGTGATTAATCGTGATTAACTATTTTTATCGTTTGACAGCACTAATATATATATGTATATATAGTGTGAATGACTGCTCCACTAATAATATATGTATAAATAAGATTGCGTTAACGTGATATTATCGCTCTAATTTTAACAGCCCTAATATATTATATTAGATAAATCAATAAAAGATCAGAGACAGATCAATAAAAGTTGCAGTAAGTGACTGCTTGATTACAATTCCCAAATCTGTGGCGCTACTTATTGGAATTGAACTACACTTGTAGTAACTGTTGGTTTATAATTGTACTGTAAGTTTACAGTTTACCTGTTAACAATTCACAAACCTGTGGTGTTCCGTAAGTTTCATGACCAGAGGATCTGCCCCCACCCTGAGTGAGTCAACAGACCTCCCTCGAGATCACCTGCTCTAGTTGTTTCTTATGAAGTACATTTGATTGATAATGTGATCATCTAATTGCCCTTCAGTGGGAGTAGATTTATAATATGACCCCCTCAGCCGGAGGCCTCACCCTGCGTGCAGTCCTCCCCGACGTAGCCCTCCTCACACCGGCACCGGCCCTCCTCGCAGCGCCCCGTGTCCCGGCAGCCCCCGGGGCAGCTCAGCTCCCCGCAGCCGGGCCCCTGGTAGCCCGCCTCGCACGCGCACCGGCCCTCCAGGCACCGCCCGCGCCCGCCGCAGTGGTCGGGACACGTGACCACCGAGCAGTCGTCCCCGGAGAAGCCCTCCCGGCAGACGCAGGCCCCGTCCAGGCAGAAGCCGCGCGCCAGGCAGGCGTTGGGGCACGCCTTCTGCCCGCAGTCCTCTCCGGCCCAGCCCTCCCGGCACACGCAGCGGCCCGCCAGGCAGCGCCCGCGCCCGG
>JAOPJL010000125.1:13844750-13855159 GCA_027123545.1 Trisopterus esmarkii
ACACACACACACACACACACACACACACACACACACACACACACACACACACACACACACACACACACACACCACAAGGTTACAGACCACTACGTCATTTGTAAATGGACTGCATTTCTATAGCGCTATTCTGACCAGTGGCCACAAAAGAGCTTTACAATATTGCCTAACATTCACCCATTCATACACAAATAGTTTATTTTGTAGTTGTTTTTTTTACCACCATTGTGAGCATTGTGAAGGATTAAATTGTTTACAACAAATAAAAAGGTGGTGGTTCTGTAGTCCTCTTATTGATGTGCTACTACTGCAGCCTCCTGATTCCCCATCTCCCTAACAGCCTCAGCCCTGCTGCAGCCAGGGAGCTAGCCTCATGGAGGACAGCCAACACAAAACATGCACGCATTTATTCTATGTTGCATTTCCTTGGACTTAAAAAAAAAAAAAACTACTTAGCATGGTGTAGCATCTTATCCTAGCTATCGTTGTTTTATACAGGGGATGGGTTAGCCTAGTCATCGTCAGTGCTGGGCACTCGGTTCTATGAAGAGCATGACTGTACAGACGATACGTTATGTTGTTTCCCTTTCATCTGACGGATGGACTTCAGGTCAGCTGCTAAAGGTAGAGGTAGCACAACCACCAGGGGGCAGCGCGGCTCACCTGTAGCCCTGCTGGTTCCAGGGCTGTCCGTAGACCCCGTAGGAGGGCATCTGCCAGCCGCTGGCCACGTACTGGCCCACCTGCTGGCCCACCTGCTGGGTGCTGCCGTACCACTGGCCCCACTGGCCCCCCACCCCGCCGTACTGCTGCACCGGGAAGCCCACCTTGTTCTTCTGAGGGAACACAGTGGACAATCACACAGGGGCCAAACACACAGGGGCCAAACACACAGGGGCCAAACACACAGGGGCCAAACACACAGGGGCCAAACACACAGGGGCCCGCAAGACCTGCCCCGCTCCTCCAAAGGAACACGGAGGCTCTAAAATGTCAAGTTGTTGTTGACCGATAGTGACTTCAGTATTGTCATTAAAACACATCCTGTGACTGGTGTCATCCAGGAATACCAAATGCTGGCCCACCTGTACCGCCCTTTGTTTACAAGTCCCACAGCCTGACAGAGTGGACACACCTCTATCATCACGTTGTTTACCAGTCTGAACGCCTCCGGCCCGCTAACTGGTAGGAGCTCCGTCTCACACACTAGCCGGTTTCACATATGTCCTCCTTCTTTTCTCTGCATTTGTAGAGCACGAGGTTTGACCGTGAGGGTCATTCACACTTTATGCCCGATATGCAGACATCGGTGTCGCTCAGTCATCAGTAGAATCTCTGGCTGGTTTAGGGGGGGTTCTTGCAAGGGGCGGGATATGACGTAGGGTTGAGGTTTGATTTGGTTTGACCGCAGACAGCGCGGAGGCCGAACGAACAGAACTCATCGAGATCATCTTAAATGTGGCTGCAGCGATGCATATCGATATCGATGAAAGATTGGAGCATGAGTAAGAGACGAATAGAATAGAAGAAACGAACAAGAACGGCATCACGAACAACTGCGTTACCGGAGGAAGGGAGGTATTTTTTGGCTTCATTTCACATTTAACAAACACATTTAACAAACACATTTAACAAACACATTTAACAAACACGTTTAACAAACTACTGCCACTCAAAGTGAAGTGAGTGTGTTAAACCCAGAGAGACCATCGGCCCTGGACGGAAGGTCTCCCTGTGCTCCTCCACTACGGTCTGGGAGCCCACAGCAGGAAAGGTGCAACATAAAAATAAAAAAAACATTTTCTATATACGCGTGCAACTGTGAACTCATGTTTTGTAATTTATTGTATGATGTGTACTTTGAGGGATACGATAAGACCTATCATTTAGCGTTCACCACGAATGACTGAAAAGAGTCGATATCGATTAGGGTGCCACTCAATAAATGACACGCAAACGTAGACTGAAGCCTCATCAACACGCCCGCTCAACTGGTGTGAAATGCCGACATCCTACTGCTCATTCACACATATACATATAAGGTCATTAACATTTCCGCCAGATGAAATACTACTTCGGGGGAAGTCTTTTTTCAGGAGGTCCAACGTCAGGACGTGTCATTCACATATACGGCCCGATGGTAGAATAGCGGGAGAACAGACGGTTGTTGTCCATATGTGAAAGCAGCTACTGCGACTTTAAGAATTGTGCAAACATAAGGACACATCATATTGGTTTGCCAATCTGTGCTAGTTCTATTTTCAGCCGCATACACACAAGCATAATGGGCTTAATACACAGCCTGCATACACAAATAAATATCTCTGGTCTCACTGCAGACAAAATCTATTTTGGGACAGGCATAAGATAAGGATGTGTGTACGGGTCTGAGCGCTCCCATCTCATAGTCTGAGTGGGGTTCAGCGATGGGGGAGGTTGTGGGGGTACACTGCACCTGCTGCATGGGGCTGCTCATCATGTCGGGGGTCTCCTTGCCCCAGTAGCACTTGACCACGTAGCCCTCCACGGACGTGCCGTTCACAGAGACGATGGCGTGGGCCGCCTCTTCGTGGGAGTTGAACCTAAAAGATAAGACCAACAGCCCGTCAGAAGACTGCGTTTGAGGTAGTGTTCAATATGACGCCTGGGGATGGAGACGGGTTTGGAGCACTGCTGGGTGTTAGAGTGTGGCGGGCCGGTGTGAGTGCTCCCGTGGAAACAAGACCCCCTGACCCTTTAGTTAAGGCACACCGTTATTGAACATTTGGGGGTATCCTACTTCAAATGATGCAAACAAAAAAGGTGGTTGGTATAGCATGCAAAGTTACCATGAAAGTGCACCACATCACAAGCACTACTAAGAGAATGAACAAAAGCTATTCGTTAGAATGGATCACCAGAAAAGCAGAACCAACCTAAACACCGTCACTATAAGGCCCTGTCCTTGACTCCCTAGGTTTGAGCCCTAACCCTCGATTTTGCGCGTTCCCACAAAGGGGTAGAGTGTCCCAATACTTAGGGTTAGAGTAAGGGGGAGTGCTGTTTTCCCCTTAAAATCAACCCTTGAGCGCTAGCCAGCTCGGTAGCTGACTTGCAGCTAAGGGCACTCAGAGCAAGTGACTGTTTAAACATTGAAAAAAAAAATACTGGACAAAAGTAAAATCCATCCATCTGAAGTTCTCGTACCGTACGAAGGAGTAGCCTTTGTCTGGGAAAACCCGGATCTCCATGATCTGACCGAAGGGCCCGAACGTCTGCTTCATGGTGTCCTCTGAAAACAAGATCCAATACTTTAATCGTTGTCAGGCATTAGCTGCAGTGTGCTCTACAATACAACCACAAGACAAACACCACACAAAAATAGTGAGCCAAAGAGATAAAGGCACAAAAATACAGACATAAGACATAGTACATACATCATTCATTCATATGTCCATGGTTCATCCCTACATGGTCAAGAGGAAGTTCAGCTAAAGTGCATGTTTTAAGTGCAATTCCAAAAGTGCAACTGTAGCAGGATGACTCGGATGATGTGTAATATAAAATATAATACTGCAGCATAGTGGCATAAATACAGTTTAAAACAAATTGCTAAAACACAGAAAACATTAAAAATACCTGTTTTGGATTTATTTAACTCCATAAGGTATTGGCGCAGGGATGGAGCGCTATTTTCACTACAGTACGTGCTATTTAGAAAACAGCCGAGAGCGCTGTGTTAGAAGCAGTACGCCGCCGGAGGCCGTGGGGCACAGTGAGGTAGAGCTGCTGAGCCCGGGTCCTACCTGTGAGGCCGGTGGTCACCCCTCCACAGTACACGGTGCAGTTGCTCAGACTGGACTGGTTCACCACCTCGTCAAACGAGAGGTGCTTGGTGTTGGCTGCGTTTCAACAACATCAAGCAGAACACAAAGCCGTGTCAAGGAGCTGAAGGAGCCATATGCATGGAGTGTGGCAGACACCAGCGGGTCTCTTTGGCCCATGCCCAGTCTGTACAGTAATGTACAGTTATGCTCAAAGATTCAACTCCGTTTCAGTTCCACGTCCATGTTGATGTGATGACACAATGATCATTAATAAATCGGCTGTAATGCAATGAGCTCTCTTATAGTCTCATATCTCATGGATCATAGGACCCATGATGGGCCCCAGCCGCTGTGGGGCCCCATTCGCTGTGGGGCCCCATTCGCTGTGGGGCCCCAGTCGCTGTGGGGCCCCAGCCGCTGTGGGGCCCCAGCCGCTGTGGGGCCCCAGCCGCTGTGGGGCCCCCCCCCCCCCATCAGCCATGAAATCTATATAGAAGAAGTCGTCCTCAAACTCACATTCGTGGCTGGCCTTGGGGGCCGCAGGCTTCCTGGTGGCCCAGTTGGTCCTGATCTGCCGCCCCCCCAGCCACTGCCCTCCCATCTGCTGTATGGCGTTCTCCGCGTCCTGAACACACGCACGCAGTGGTTTAAAATACAGCCAACACCCCATGGAGTGGAATGGATAAAGTGGCATCAACGGTGTTGTGTAAAGGTTATACAACCTATAATGTACCCTATGCAATCAATATAGGATCCATTGCAATCCAGATAGTATCATACAAAGTATTTGTGGCACTGTAGACAACACAGAGCAACAAGATCCACCGCAAAATATCCCAAGCTTAAAATAATGTATAGAGAATAATTTAGACACATACCCATTTATTGAAGAAAGAGACAAAGCCATAGCCTTTGGAGTTGCCTGTATTCATGTCTTTCACAACTCTGGCATCACTGTGGAAATACAGAAGCACAGAAACAAGTATAAAGGGCATGAAGACGTCTGTTCAATAAACACCGACAGTTATAGAGAAAACACACGGGATTCACAGGAGCCGCGTGAAGGAGGCATTACCAGAGGTCTTTCACAAGATAGATCTCCGCTTGATCAACTTTTACTGATCATTTCCACCAAAACAGATTAGTTGAATTAAAAAGTTTTATTTAGATTATTATTATTATTATTAGATTATTGATCCTTTAATATAGGAATAGTAGAGGAAAAGTATTTGTCAATTCATGAAAAGTGGGAAGCGACCCAACTGAAGTTCAGGGTGATCTCTTAATGATCAATATCTTCATATACTCACGATATTCTGCCAAACGGCGCAAATGCTGCTCGTATGTCGTCTGTGGTGATTTCAGGGCTTAGATCTCCAACAAACACATGGAAGTGATCTAGGACACGGGGGAATGCGTTCAGATTGCATCGTAGATGATGTAAATAAATGATGTCATTAAAGTAACAATTCAGCTTGCTCAAAGCAAACAATGACCCAGACATATCTGTGGTCAATGCTGATCCATAGTGGTTTGGACAATGTTATCAATAAAATCACTTCCTAAAACTGATATTGTTTACATATACAATATACTGGTCTTTACCACTTTCTTTGTCAGAATCTTACTTATGGACCCTCCCCCTCAGGCCTCCCAGCCTGCCTGGGAGTGGACACGACTCTGATGTGTCTAACTCCAAAAGTATCCCTCCTATTGACCGGAGGGGGCTCCACCTTACACATAGCTAGAAAGCATTTTGATTAACGACTATATCAGAAGCCTAACGTACCATAGGTTTGGTTAAACTACTACTACTCAAAAAGAAAAGTCCACAGTGGCTATTCTCATTCACCCAGTGAAGGAGCCACATTGAGTCTATTCAAACTGAACACGCTAATTCATGTATGACCTGGACAAAAACATCCCCTATGCACTCACTGCTTGTGTCTTTCTTCTGGTTGCTCGGGGTGGTCGCCCAGTTCACCTTGACCTCCTGCAGAGGAACAGAAGGAGTGTAGAGGAGAGAGAGAGGCATCTAGTGAGACTGTGTTCGCCATGTCTGCTGAGAGGGGCTTGTCCTAAACCAATTTGACATGATTGAGAGCTTCATTTATAAAGAATAGGTGGTATGCATGTACACCCTGGGCTTAGATTTGTTGTGTAGTACACCTATTCTTATTGCCATATTTCATGTATTCATTTCAATTTAGGCTTGTCCGTTTGGAACATTAACTCAAACAAAAAACTGGATCGTATATAGAGAGAGAAATGATGATCTTTGGCTCATAGCTATGAAGATGTGAGGCTCACTGTGAGAACTTGAGGAAATTCTAGCAAGTAAGGTCCAAATAGCAAGGGACTTACAAACAAGTGAAATTTACGAACTTGTAATACTCCTCAAATGGTCCTTCAATACCTGTTGAGGATAAAATATTTTCAACTGAATGGGTCTTAATTGAGGTTGATCTTATTTGGATTCTATATCCAAATAACTTCTATAACAATGGTGGGAAGAGCAACATTTAAAAAAAATGTAGACACTCAACCTTAGAGAAAAGAGTAATTACAACATTAATAGTAAAAAGCATGCATGATCTAATTAATATTCCTATACATCAAAGGAGAGCCTGCAGTTAAAGTCAATGTCACTACAAGGTTATCATCTCTCCAAGGCAACCAAAAAGTACATTTTGTTATGTTTTTTTGTTACTAAAATAAGGTTCCAATATATTAGATCTAATATTATGTGATGCACTCCGGCCCTGCTATCATAATTTAAACCGTTTACAAAAACATAAACAATATCTTATTTGGTCAATTGCATTATGTCTCAAATACAAAAAACGATATAAATCTTCAGGAAGTATTAGCCTAGGTAAAGCAGGGCTTATAAATGTAACAAATATAAAAATAAATACCAATTGACCCGAATTAATGATCATCCCTACTGGCTTATTATATTATGGGTTTTTTCAAAGGATATAGAAGTTGGACACTTGAATATGAATAGAATGCTCGTTATATATTCCATAGGTGACATAGGCAAACAAAATATGTGCATAGGCTGAGCTACAAAAAAAAGAAATGCAATGGATAATTTGACTAAATCCCATTGATGCGTTTGACACCACAAAACAAACCAGAAGTGTTGAAGTGAAGTGCTGTTCATCTGGACGGAACTGCTACTGTACAAGATTGACTTGTTTCAAAATAAGTTGTCGTATAAAACAACCAACTTCCATTTTCCATGGAACAGCACTTCAGTGACTTGACTGTAATCAGGGATATTCATGATTATCCATCCCATCCTTTAACGTAATTAATAAAGGAGGTGATATTTGTTCAGGTGGTGCTACACGTTGGTGTCAAGCAGGTGTTGTCAACTGGGATATCTCAGGTGATCGTTAACTGGTCTTCCTCTCCGTCTCCCTGACTGACCTCCCTCCCTCCCTCCCTCCCTACTCACCCAGTAGAATCAATGGCTTACCTTCCCCATGATTTTCCGCCCATTCATGGCCGTGAGCGCGGCAATAGCGTGTTTATGCTCATAGAACTCCACAAAGCAGTAGGGGTCGTTCCCTGCCATCTGCAAAGGCAAGCACACATTTAGAAACTATTGCGGGGTTCTTATGTTTGCACTTCATTGAGCAGCTCATCATGTCCAGTTTATTTGCATAGCCCTTTATCACATTTGGTTTCAGTGCTTCAGAGGTCCACTTTATACAAACAACCCCTAACTATACTTTGGCATTGGACAGCCAGTGTAGTTATACATGGCCCTATCAATGGAGTGGCTACTGTAGGAATGCCCTGGGCTCCTGCATGCAACAGCCATGGTAAGCATGCACTGGTCTCCTCACAGCCATGGTAAGCATGCACTGGTCTCCTAACAGCCATGGTAAGCATGCACTGGTCTCCTAACAGCCATGGTAAGCATGCACTGGTCATCTGCATTGACCACTCAGCCGAGGTCGCCACCACAGGCCAGTGCATTTCACCAAATGTATATCTGCGAATCAGGGCGGATGGATTCTTTGTCTTTTCAGGATCATTTATGGCAGTCTTGTTGGGGACAACATCTTGTAAAGATCACCAGATGTCTGTTTTAGCCAATTACACTGAGATAAGAGGAGAGAGAGAGAGACCCAAGGCATGCCTAGAGCAGCTATTAGACACAGAAGTATAACGTGGCTTTCAGAAAGGCAAGGAATAGTCCCCCCGAAAGAAAGCGGTGGAAAATTAAACGGTGAGCGAACAAAGCACAAAGGAGGAATCCTGTCTTCCAGTAATTGCTACTCGGGAAATAAGTGCCAAATGGGCAGACACAATTGTAATAGTTACATTGCTGTTGTACTGTAGTAAATAAAAATGATGGTCAGAGCATAAGCAGGCTCCAAAATAACCAGTGCAGTTTACACCCTCCAGACCATGTTTACAACCTCCAGACCATGCATAGACTTCCCCTTTAGATTAAAAATAAGGGGTATAGCTATGAATAGTCTAATGGCGATCTTGTCGAGGTGGATACAGAATAAAATCTACGAATCCCACTTCTGTCAACTGAGTTCAATTATATTCTCAAACATCGCTGGCATCCTTCACCAGAAACCCTAACAATACGGGTGTTATTTTTATTTTTTTAGATCAGCCCGGCTACCTAGATCCAACCCCTATTCTGGGTATGGAGTAAGAACAGCAGGAGGGGACCCAAATTAGTCATCATTTGCTCTGGTACAACAAAGTGTGGACGGCTTACATCTGCTATCATTTTACAGCTCTTGCAGGGTCCGATCTGACCGAAGACCTCCACGATCAGGGCCTCCGTCACGTCCCTGCACAGGTTCCCCACATACCTGCACGGAGACACGGACACACAGCACATGGATGAGTGGACGATCCAGCTTGCCCGGGGGAGTCCCGGAGCATCACTCACAGGCTGAGGCGCCCGTTCCGCTCACGTTAACATTAACATTACGTCCGCGTCGCTCCTGCTACAAACATTACACAACATCAGGCCAAACGCAACCTGCTCATCAAAACGACCCCAGCGACCCTCTGTCCCGGTGCGTGTGCTCTCACGGCCCGTTTGTGTCCATTGTAAAGCCAAACCACGTTAATGTTAACAGTACCAGGGCACATCCTAGTACTAGCCATGTTAACAATCACACTCACAAGGTCTTGGGCTGCTCGTCGTCCATCTTCTCTCACTCACTGGAAACCACAAAACCGACTGAACCCCGGGTACAAGTCCACGACCGTCGTGGATCAACGCGCTGCGGGTTTCAGAGGGTTATATCGGGGTGTAAATGTGATTTAGTCGACCCTGTTAGCTCCAGAATGAACAAAGCATGCAGTAAAGATGGCGGGGAGCGGAGCGGCTAGCGCATGCGCACTGCCGACCAGCCTGTGATCCGGAGATAGGTGCGCACGCACCTAGTGGATCAGAATCAGAATATTACCTTATTTTTTTATTGTGGTCTTATTGTATCTTAAGTACACAAGAGGCTTAGGCTTGGTTCCTCAACAGCCACATAGCAGCAAGAATACAAGATAAAGTAAGTAAAGATAAGTAAAAATAAAATTATGTAAAGAATAAGTCAAAATAAGTATTGCAGCATAGATCACAATAATAACTATTAATAATAATAAAATAAACAAAGTAATAACAAGAGAAACTAAGACAATGGTAATAAGTAATAATAAGTAATGAAGTGTAGTGTGTAGTGAAGTGTAAAGTGCCAGTGTGAGGTTAAGTGATCCAGTAGGGGTTGTAGTGCAGATGCTGTGCAAATTACAGGAAAGAAATCTGTATTTAAATAGTGTGTGGTTGTAGTGTGCGTGGGGTTGGTTCGGGGGTCGCGGATTCCTCCACCTGGCCCGTGTTCTCCACACGTTCGTTTTAATGGAGCGATGCGTCAACTAGACACCAACACACAGCCAGTGACATCCGTGTTTAGTCCACGTAATATGATCTATCTATGGATATTACATTGTACAACATTATAGGACTTGCTGATTTCAATGTTGTGTCCTGACTCTTCCTCACATGCTCAATGTATAGCAAACAGTCCCTCAAGTATCGTGTAATGACCAATTTTAACACAATACAATATAAGTGAGTGGTTGTGCTTTATTCTCGGTGTGACAGGTGTATCACCGCAGTTAGAAATGAACGAGGGTGTGATTGACTTACTATGAACAAAATGTTTTCCCACAACTTGCCGGTAACCGTAAAAGGGTTGTGTGGACGGATGAATGAATGAGACTCGGCTGTAAACTAACTGCAGGCCGCTCCAATAGCCGCCGGTCTGCACTGAAAGCCACGTAACCAGCCGCGTTATGGTTTACTGGTGTCAAATAGTTACAGCCATGACATAATATCCGGAAACAAATCCAATAAGGGGTTTGAAGAGCAAAAAACACACATGTGTAAGAATGCTTTTTGTCCAATAAAAATACTTGTTTTACTGTTGTTGAAAAGGGAACTGGGTTGAGGTTAAAATACACAAATTAAAGGGGTGAGGAAAACGGTTCACACACACACACACACACACACACACACACACACACACACACACACACACACACACACACACACACACA
>JAOPJL010000125.1:13904596-13916216 GCA_027123545.1 Trisopterus esmarkii
GTGTGTGTGTGTGTAAAAACGTGACCATTCATTTTATAATGATCCATGGACCAAATAATTTAAATCCAACTGCAACACAAAGCAGCAAATCTTTGTTGTGATTTGTACTTAAAAATGACTCCAGCGATCCAGCGATGAGCGGAAGGTGCTGAGGTGCTCTGTGGGTGCTCTGTGGGTGCTCTGTGGGTGCTCTGTGGGTGCTCTGTGGGTGCTCTGTGGCGTGTGGCGGACGGCGCGGTGCCCTACCTTGATCTGCTGGCGGCGGAGCATGGCCAGCTCCCTCATGTCCCTGAAGGGCTGCAGCAGGTAGTGGTAGAGCTGGGTGGTGTCCTCCAGCAGCTCCCTGTAGGCGCCGTCCTCCTCCAGGTACACCTGCAGCAGCTCCACCATGCTGTCCATGGCCCGGTGGCGCTCCAGCAGCTGGCAGGACACACAGCAGCAGGGTGACTGGGGGAAGGGGTGAGGGTACTGCTGTGGGACTCCAAGCACCCTCAGTGCCAGTAGTACTAGGGTTGGGCCAGTTAACGTCATCTTATTTTAATGCGATTAATACAAATTAAAGCATAAACACGCGTTCTCTCTTTTTTTTTACTTTGATTTTGAAAGGTTTTGACCACAGAATGTCAACATTCATGTCAGAATATTATTTTTTGTTTTCAGTTCCACTTACTTTACATTCAATAACACTTGCAGTAAGTGACAGCCTGTTCATAATTCCCAAATCTGTGGCACTACTTGAATTTAACTACACGTAGTAAATGTTGGTTTACAAGTGTACTCATTAACTGCTTGTTTACAATTCACAAATCTGTGGTGTTCAAGTGTCAAATTCAACCCACACTTAGTGAGTCAATAAAACATTTAATAAAAAGTTTGGTACATTTGGTATGAATGATAATGTGTCATTCCATTTGATAAGCCCATTTAACTTCAATTGGAGGGATTTAAAATAATAATAATTTTAAAAGTGTGATTAATCACGAGTGAACTCACCAATACTATGCGAATAATCACAATTACAACTTTTAATTGCCCGATAGTACATTATCGTGAAACAGTGGGAGGACCCAGGTTGAAAGTCTTGGTTTTAGTCGTTCCCATTTCTATCACCAAACAGACCACTTCATGTACTTCAAGACCAAAGAGGACCTTTAGGAGAACGTTGTTGTCTGAGATCATCTGCGCTCAAATCAACGCTTGTAGCTTATGAACAACAATGTCATTTTGTAACCAACTATTCTGGTGAAAGATTTATAAATATTTAGGAAACCACCTCATCTGCCAACAGAGTGTCCTGGTAGGCTATGACATGGTCATGGAACTGCATCGTGAGATCCTTGTTGTTCATACACGGTTAATGGTTGATATTGCCTAGTAATGCAGATTACTACACGTTTATGGGTGTGGGTGTGTAGCCATTCTTGTGTTTACTTATTCATGATGGCAAAGGGTGCTAAACAAAGATTCCTTTCAACGTTTGAATGAATACATGCAAGCCCAGCTATCGAATGCATAAAATGCATGTCAATGGAGTTTTCTGTAGTCAAGTGACATCATAAAAGGCACACTTTTGATCCTGAACAATGGGGACCCAACTGCAGCAGACCACTGCCTAATGTCCAGGCATCGATACAGGTCGTGCATTGTTACAGGGTAATGAAACCAGCCATTGTTCACACCAGACAAAAGTGATGCTGGGACTCAGAGACGGTAGGCCGAGCTCACACGGGACCAAACGTGTCCTTCAGTCGAGCCTCGTGACCCTGAAACCCGAGCCTCCGTCCATAAGCGCTGGAAAACGGCCTCCTCAGCTCCACATATGAAGAAAGAATCTTTCTATCGACCCTGGGCTAGCTCTCCGTAGCGCTGAGCTGTGGGGAGCAGGGTGCACACTGGGTAATTCAGTCTAAAACACTACTCTTACTGTTTACCTTGGTCCCGGGTCTCCATGGTAACCACAGGCCAACCTTGCTCTCAGTTCTCGGGCCGTGCAGCTGCTCATTGGCTGACTGACCAACCCCCCCCCCCCACACACACACACCCTCCTTCCCCCTTAGCTAAATATTCAGACACACGCCTGGGGATGTGCTATGCAAAACAACACAAAAATAAACTTGGGAAAAATTTAACTTTCAGACTTAATGTGATATCCTATTCAAACGAGGTGTCACTTGCTGGCAGTTCACAATCGGTAAGAGAGAATCCCTGCCTTGCTGAACTAGTAGAGGGTGCCATGCATTAGAAAAGGCCCACGCACCATAGAAAGGTATACGTTGATTTACAGAGTCTTATCTTGGTCTACTTGGTCATCCACATTATTAGTTCATCTCCATCGACTCCATAGACTCACCACTTTCCACAAGCGGATGACCTCCTAACCTTGCTATATAAAGTGTAAAAATAGTCAGTATTTCATTGGGCTGGCAAGGAAACCGCTAGCATGAAGCCTCCAGAAGGGATTCCCAAACTGAGCCCTAACACTTTGTTTAACAAACACTCTGGGGACGTTTGGCCAATGATCCTGTAGATCTGCTTGAACACAAATGAGTGCATTCTATGTGTGAACGTTCTACTGTGTTGTGTCCACTACTCTACTAAAAGTATACAGATTGCCTCTTAGATGTGTGGGCAGCTGAATCACCACAACAACAAAGGATTAGTGCGTTGCTTTCCTAAAAGGGTACCACTCTATCACCTTTTTGGCCAAAGAACAAAAATATTTTTTTCCTTTGCCGACCTCTAGAGAATTTAAATGAACAAACATGGGCATCCTGTGGAAAATGTGGCAACATGTCTCAAGTGAAATGATTAAACACATGGATGGAGAGCCAATCACAAAAGGGGTAATCCCTCATCCCACCCTAAAGGTGCTGGAATCAAACCCTGATGTCCTATCTATTCTGCACTGCAAGAAAAGGTCTGCTGAAGGACTACATAGTAACCGTCTTTCCCTAGACTTCTCTGAGCCTGATTGGACGGACATGCTGCTCTGTGTTGTGTCAAGTGGGTTGGCAGTAAATGAGTACTCTCCCACCGCATCCCCACCACAGACCTCTCATTAGACCGTGTGGAGTCTGGTTAAAGAGAGGTTGACACAGACAACAGACAAAATGTCTGTCTCCGCCTTCTCCACAAGTATGAAAACAACTTGTAGGAGACGTTGGACTGGACCAACTGGTAGGCTGGCGTGGGTCTGTCCATCGTAGAGCTGGGTAGACGGACACTACCCCTTGTGATGTCACCAGTGGAAGATAGTGGAGAGGATTCTTCCCTGTTCCTGTTATGTGTTTAATTATGACGTTTCTGATGAAGATTCTGATGAATATTGCCATAAACATTGTGATTATCTATCTTCACGGTTTATGAGACACATTTCTATGTGGTGATATTTGTGACCGGCTGTAGCCTAGATCAGGTACAATAGACCGGGGCCATTGGTAAATGCCACTCCTTTCGGTTTTCTTAGCCATGAACAATGCTCCTAAATACCATCATGTGTCCTCAGGCCCTCATGACGACTACGTTTGGGTGTCATTACCCTACAGAGGTAATGTCACACTGGTATGAAAAAACTAAAACTAGTTCTTACTGGCCGGACCTCTGGGTTGCTCAGCGAGCCCCACAGACTAGTTCTTACTGGCGGACCTCTGGGTTGCTCAGTGAGCCCCACAGACTAGTTCTTACTGGCGGACCTCTGGGTTGCTCAGTGAGCCCCACAGACTGCTTTCTGCCAACCAGTGGGAGAACGGTGATGACATCACCGCTTCGACCCGGTAGACGCACCGGGAGGCGTTAAGGTGTTTGCACAGCGCCCCCGCAAACACCAGCACCCAACCGCACCGCACCGGCCCGCGTTGGCCCACATCCACTCAACATGTTTGCCGACCAAAAGCATAATCCTACGACGACCAGCCGTACGGGTACGGCTTATTGGCCAGATGTTGGTGTTGGCCGGGGCAGCGTGAAAGGCCCCTGAACGCTAACACTGTGCCCTCAGCAGAGCACAGAGGCACCGTGGGCCTGAGTCACCGGTACAGCCTGGGCCTCGCCACAGGGGCCATTGTAGTCTTTGTCTGGCCTAATGAGAAGACCCTGTGTGCAGTTATTCCCAGATGTTGTGAGTCACGGTTATACATCCAGGAGGATTAACATGTAGCGTGTAGGGGTTCAAAGACATTTCATTGTGGAAATGGTTTAAACTTTAAACTGATAAAAGTGATACAAAATTAAGATTATAGTTATAGCTATAAAAAGGAGTTATAAGTATGCATGCTAGGAGAGTATGTGAGACTATTGTAAGCAGTTGCTCAAGTGCATAACTAATTAATGGGTTGCCATGGTGACGACAGAGACAACACTGCGGTCTGAGAGCCTGGCGGGGCAGTGACCTCGTGTACAGAAGGCCTGGGCTCAGAGCGACCACACTGCACACCCTGAACCGGACAGCAGCAGGACCCAGACGACGCTGGAGACCCCAGGAGCACCCAGTACAACACGGGGCCGTGGCTCTGCTGTACACCATACGTAGGGCCTACGACACGATGATACCACTGGAACCAAAGCCTGTTCACTTTGGCTTAGAATAAATCAGAGGTATCACGATTTAGCATTGAGGTGCCCCAAACTATGACTTTGCAACACGCATACCTTCTGTATAAACGTTTTAATGTCCATGTTATACTCTTGTTGCACAAGAGTATAACATGACAAAAGCTGTTGACAGACAGATGAGTCGATAGGAGAGCAATACGGCCCTACTTTGTTTTAATGCAAACGAGATAAGCGGATCTTTAAATATTACAAAGGTTAGTAATGTCTAGGTGTAAAATGTGCTCTTCACCGAACACAGGCTTTGAGTGTTCAACTCTGAAGGGACAACAACAATGGACATGGCTATTGATAAAAAAAATAAAAAGCCCAAATCCCCGGTTTATATCTGTCTGTGCTTTCCATCCGTGTTTAAGACTCGGTGTTGTCATTGTAACTGACAGCTGAAAAGTTACTTCAGCAACTCTCTGGACATTTTTGTTCCACTGGTGAAACTCCGCCTCCGATTGTTCTGAACCTCTGATGGTCCTGAGCCAGCTCACAGATCATATTACAGCCTGCGAACCTCCAGCAACAGATGGCAGCTCTCGGGCTTAGGGAGACAAAGAGAAAGGCTGGGGAAAGAGGAGACCACGAGGACGGATTGTCTGACATGACATGACACGGACTCCGGCCCGGGGTCCATGTCAGCAGTCCACGGGCAGCATGCCCCCTACACGATGTGCTCAACCACTGAGAACACGGATCAGTTCAGACCCTGTACAACTGCAGAGCTACCGGCCAGTGGCCACGTGAACCTTTCAAGAACATTGCCATGATCACGGTCACAATATGAGGTTGATAACCTGGGCTACAAATAATCAGTTGTGTATACCTCTTGGAGACGCGCTTTGGCCCTCTCCAGCGCGTCTTCGTAGCCCTTCTGTCTCAGCTCGCTCAGGTTCTCATAGTATTCCTCTGTGTCGTCACTTTCGGAGAACAGCACCTGTGAGAGAATGAGCCACCCGCAGGTGTCCAGGGCATGGCCCAGGTACACCTGCACCTGGTAGCACAGCGCGTCCGTCTCCCGCTGCGACACCTCGGGCGACCCGAAGATCACCGTCCACATGCCGGCCTGCTCCTCGGGGAAGGCGGGCAGACAGGGCTCCAGGTCCGAGTTGACCGCACAGAGCTGGAGGTGAGCTGCCCGCATGTCCTGGAAAGAGTACAGGCCGGCCCAGCTGTACTCCTCACGGCCCCCGCTCTCCTTCCCTTCCGCGTCGCAGTGATCTGGGGAGGCGAGTCCCCCGGGGGGGAAGTCCTCTGGTTCAAGGACCTCGATGTCCATCACTTTTGGGGACACGACGTCCCACGACCCCAGGGCTTTACGCGCAGTCTCCGGGGGACTCGGAGGACCGAGAGGAAACGATTTCCTCCCTCCATCTTTGCTCTTGGTGCTGGAGTTCGCTCCGACTCTAACTTCTGAGCCATCGTTCCTGTTCGAGGGACTCGCGTTGGGGGCATTGGGCAGAGGAGACGTGGAGTAGTAGTCGAAGGAAGGGTCCCGGTCGGCGGTCCGTCTCTGGACGGTCCTGTCGTGGCAGGTGATGGCGAACTTCCCCTCCACCTCGTTCCACGCCACGATGAACACCAACTTATGGCGCTCGGTCTCCTCGAAGAGGTTCGGCCGGACGGACACCCATCCCGACTCTAGAGACTCCTCCATCGTGAACGACATCTCAAGAGTGTCTGGAAAACACGTCGATGCGTTAAATCTGCCCGAAGGAAAAACAATCCCTGCGACGTCGACTGGTTTAAAGAGGCTCTGGCCAGCTTAATTCGAGCTACACGCAAATCAGCCCCAGCAAGTTGGAGACGAGCGATCCACTCGGCTGAAGTGGCCCCACAACAAAGGCCACCCTGCTCTGTTGACACGTTCACATCGAAGTCGAAAATATCCCCCAAAAAAAGCGATCCTGGCGTCCGTCGTGGCCACTGCTCGTTCCCGTCACACGCACATGGCGTTTAAAAGGCCAGACACCTCTCCCGAGCTTCAGAGAAGGGGAATAAAGTCGACGTGGTCGAATATCGGGGGCGTATGTCGCTCAGCATGCCACCTGCTCCGCTCACCTGCCGCGTCTAACGCTAAAGTCTGCGCCTCTCTTTGTGTCAGACGGGCTGCGGACGGGCTCTGCGTCACGTGGGCGCTTCTGTTTACAAGCAGCAAAGGGGCGTTCCCGGGGCGGTCCCTCCCAGCGGGGGCGGGGCTAGCAGTCGCTACCGGAGTATACATTGTAACAAAAGTATTTAAACAGTAACAAAACAGTATACAGCCTAACCCTATTGGTTGATTATTGCTATTTGTCTATCCCATCCTATTGGGTGTTGTTTTTCTGTATTATCACACATCCGCGCCTTGTTTATTCCCACGTAAACATCGGCACGTGGGGGCAAAGTTCTGACGTAGGCACGCAGTAACGTGTTGACGTCATTTTCCACACAGCTTGTTGTTTCCAGCGTCGGACTGCAGCACGTGTCTCCCACTGTACTGTTTGGACTGTGTTGTTGTTTTTACATCCGTGATGTGTCCCCAAAATGAACGTCCTTATCATTATCTTACGTTCCTCAAATAACAGCACATTGATATCATAGCACCAACTGTTTCGGCAGGAACAATAGATTTATTGTCGAAATATTGTCTTACATCAATATAGAGCATTGCCGACGTGGATTTGGAAAAATGTGAAACGTGTTTAAATCCGAACACTGCCCTCTGCCGACAGTTTACGATTTTTAATAGCTGGGTATGCGTAATGATACTGTAGTATATATATAATAACTACAGGAGTGTAAACATTGAATGGACAGTATTTTAGATGTGTGTGTGTACCAGGAAAGTATAGCCTAAAGGCTATAGCCTACTTTGTCTGAGGAAATTAACAATTAATTGGATTGAATGTAAAGCTCATTGCAGCGACACAACTGTCATAGTTTCTATCCCTAAAAAATACAAAAGAACAGGTTGTTGAGGATTGCATTATTTGTTAGACAATTAGATGTTGTTTCACCTCTTGCTGTTTTCCTCCTCCCTGTCTCTGACCGCCACTGTTAGCTGAATAAACCTTCTCCCTGTCCTCATTCCCCTCCCTGCCAGATCCCTTTCTCTGTCCCCCACTTTTAATAGATGACGTCCCCTCCCTACCAGAGACTGGTCTCTCAAACCTCCAGTACGCTTGAGAGGATCAAACTATTCATGTCTGTGTCTTCTTCCTGTTCTTCTTCCCCTCCCTGCCAGCCGTTTGTCAGGGATGGTTGGTACTCACATCATATGGCCCTTCTGTGGCCTTACAGCCCAACAACACGTGTCTCCCACCTGTCTCCCACAGAACCCCACTTTTAGCTGATTTAATTAACTTCCCTCAGACCAAGAGGTCGGGGGCCGTCTTGTAGAGGGTTTGTGAGTGGCTTGTAGAATATGCAGAGAAGTTGTCTAACCACGGGAGGACTCTGGTGGTTGTTTTGGGTAGCTTGCGTAAGCCAAGAAATAAAGTGTGGGACCAAGTATTGGCTCTGCAGTCTTTTTGAAAGGAAATTACTTCTTCAATGCAAATCTTTGTTGATAAGGCAGGCATCTTTATTCACAGACGCATGCTGAACTGTACCTCCGAACACAGGCAGCGGTCTGTCATGTATGGTATAGCATGGATAGATAGTAGGTATGTCATGCACTACATTTCTTGGTGCAGCGGTATCACGCCCATGTAAGTCTTAGCACAAAGCACGCTCAAACAGGCAGATCTAAAGAGACATCCAGAGGTGCTGTCTCCCCCCTCCCCCCCACCACTTCCTGAGACAGCCTGCTCACTGATTGGTCGCAGACTTCTCAAACAGGACCTTCAGCTCGTCCTGAGTGGTGGACTCCTTCTGCTGCATGAGCTGGGCGTGGCCCTTGGTGACGCCCCATCCGGCGGGACAGGACAGGGAGGGGCAGTAGGGGCGGCCCGACGCCGGAGAGAGCTTCTCCCAGTAGTCCCGCCGAGCCCTGAAGGGGAGGAAGTAAACAAGTGCACACTATCAGGACGGCCGTTGGAAGGGTTGGCGTTGGTAGCCGCGTGCGTAGGACCACACGGCCCTTGGGGACCCCCGTTCAACATTTACATTCAGAGGATTCTGCTGAGACTTTCATCCAAAGGGACTTAGGAACATCCATGCACACATTCACACACCGACGGCGGAGTCAGCGGTGGAGTCAGCCACGCAGGGGGACAGCCGGCTGGGCAGGAGCAGTCAGGGTGAGGCCTCTTGCTAAGGGACACCTCCACACTCAGCTAGGAGGAGTCGGGGATCAAACTAGCAACCTTCGGGTGACCAGCTAACCCGCTCTACCTCCTGAGCTCCCCCGCCCCCCTACATGCGACAATGCTGTCCATCTCTGTCTGCCACCCACGTCTCTCTCTGTCTACATTCATCACAGACATACTCCATCACATAAAGGGCTCACAACCCGTAAGGCCCAGATCACATCACATGACCCGGGGCACCCAGTCCGTCCAGCACCCCACCCTCCACCCTCCAGCACACACACTCAGAACACTCAGTCATAAGATGCATACGATTTCCAAAAGGGCTTGTGACGGCTAATCACACCACACCTGGTGGCGTGTCCCGGGACCTTTAACAATCCTTCTAAAAAGTCCCATAAAAAACAGAATGCGTGGCGCCGCCCCAGGCGGGGCGGCCGGCAGCCGGCGGCCAGTGGAGCGGTGCGTACCTGGCACGGACCCAGGGCTTGGTGTGCATCCCCAGGTCACTGCCCCAGGCGCCGTGCTTCTCAGAGGCAGCCGGTGAGAGCCCCCGCTCGGCCGCCAGCTCCTCAGCCAGGGCCCGCGTGTGGTAGGGCTGGAAGCCGCAGCAGCCTCCGATGTAGCGGATGCCAGCGTCGTAGGCGTCCCGGGCGTACTTCTGCATGTCCCACCGGGTCAGGACCCTGGGCTCCAGGGCTGTGAGGAGGACGGGGAGCAGCTGTTCATGTTCACGCTCAGCCACTGCTCCGGGAGCAGGACTACACACCGGACCAGAGCATACCACCATCAGGACTAGGGGGCTCACAGGGTGCCTAACGCTGCCATCAGATAAGCGGTACCGATAGTATCGCGATACAGAGATTCTGCAATAATTGATATATTGTTAGACGATCCTATAACGATACATCACGATAAAAGTCTAACCACGAATACAAGATGACTGTGAAAAAGGTTTTCCGTTACCCGTCTTTGGCTAGTTAACTTCCGTTTAACTTTCCTTCATTCATGTGTTGAGTGCCACATCGAAGAGCAGGGAAATCAGTTTAAAGCGCCTAATTTTATTAATTAAAATATCGATATTTGCTGTCTAACTCTTCAGGAATAAAGCATAAAAATACAAAAATCTATATATTACATCGATATTTGGCACCAGTGAATCGATTCTCTTATCACATGAAAAAAGGCGACGATATATCACTGTATGGATAGATATATCACTGTATGGATAGATAGATATATCACCATGGATAGATAGATATATCACCATGGATAGATAGATATATCACCGTATGGATAGATAGATATATCACCATGGATAGATAGATATATCACCATGGATAGATAGATATATCACCATGGATAGATAGATATATCACCATATGGATAGATAGATAATCACAGTATGGATATTTTGTTCCCGCCCCTAAACAGGAAGTAGCAGCGGCCGGTCCGCTCACCAAAGGGGAACTCCGGGAGGTCGATGAAGCCCTGGCGGTTGCAGTCAGGGGTGTGGTAGGCCAGGGGCTGGACCATGTAGTGAACCTCCAGCCCAGCCCCCGCCACCCCCTCCATCATCAGCTTCACCGTCTTCACAGCGGTCACCGGGTCAAAGTGGCAGTTGACCCCCACTATGTCCGCTCCTATAGAAACGGGTGCAGAACACGTCTTCTTTAACAGGGATGATATGCTTTGGATGTACTGTAGCAGTGGCTAAAAATATATTTGGTTCATAGTGTGACATGGGGCTGTTATTATAGGATACCAAATATCCTGTTTCAGCCACTCCCCTCCGCTTTCTATCAAATAAAAAAAATCCCCTCTGCTGCACAGTATCATGTTTGTATTTCTTTGGGGCGGGGGTAGATGAGTATGGATGTGTGGCCAGAACACCTGATTTACCTGGTCTGGCAACCTAGTGCTGCCAGTAACAGTCAACGCATGCCCTTAACCTTTACAGGGAAATCTACACTACTTTATAGTCTATTTATACACCCTATCTGAAAGGTTTTTAACTTTGAGATGAACATTTTTGGATGTTTGGCTCTGGTTTTACTTTAAAGTGGGTCTTTTCAAGTAAGACACCCAATAAATAAAACCTGGAAACCACACCAGAGTGCACGGCGAGGGCTTGAGGGAGAGCAGCAGGTAACGCCCCAGAATGAGTGTTCTCCTTCACCATACCTGCTTGCACCAGTCTGACTGCACAGTCTCCAGGGCTGACCCCGGTCAGGTCTCCCTCCGGTCCAATACACATGGTCACGGCCACAGGCTTCCCTGTGGTCTTCAGGACCTGGACGGCCCACTCAGCCTCCTCCACGTGCTCAAAGTACTGCCAGAACCACACAATGAAAGCTGTCCCATTGGCTGAGCTGGCTACATGTTTACATTGAGCTCAGGGGAGGAGATGGTGTGTGATAACCCTGATTAGAATTGTATATATATCCTGTTTTTAATTCTTGTAATTACTGTAGACCCATCTAAATAATGAATGCAGGCCTACTTTTGTACAGTGTCATTTGTATGTGTGTAACACAGTGTCCTATAAGCCCATACGGGCCACCTATGAGGGTGCAGGACACTTAAATACAATAAAATCAACTCAATAAAGGGTAAAAAAGAAATCGGTACAAATTATAAATATTTTTTTCAACTTGTACTGAGTGCGTTGAATTTGAATCTTTGGTATGCGTGTAGATGTGTATATGTATGTGTATGTGTGTGTTAGTGTGTGTGTGTGTGTGTGTGTGTGTGTGTGTGTGTGTGTGTGTGTGTGTGTGTGTGTGTGTGTG
>JAOPJL010000125.1:14470938-14481466 GCA_027123545.1 Trisopterus esmarkii
GTTGGTGGGTTCGTTCTTTTGTGTTGTGTTTTCTGTGGGCTGTGTCTTTTTTGTTTTTGTTGGGGTTGGGGGGGGGGGGGGGGGGGGGGGGGCGGCCCCCCCCCCCCACGCGGCTTAGTGGAGACAGGGAGGGTCACAGTCCCAGCGGAGAGAGAAAGTGAAAAACATCCGTAATTTTCACGACAGGGTCCCGCATAATTGAGTCATTTAAAGTACAGATACAGAGCTGAATCAAAGCAAAGTGGTAGAGAGGAAAAGGAGGAGGAGGAGGAGGAGGAGGTGGCAGGTAGAAGAAGAAAAAATAAAAAAACTAGACCAAAGTGTAGACTTGGACTGTTTTATGAAGGATAAAGGATTGCCTGTTCTCTTTGTCTTCTAGTTCAGTGAAAACTGCCGTATGTCTTTCTGCTTTTGATTTCCCCTTCCACTATCCATTTACCATAAATTACGTGACGCTTTTGCGTCACATGATTTATAAGATGGAACAGATCCAATTCATATGCACCATTTATCGTTTTCTCTTGATATATTTACTATGTATCTCACAAAGGGTGGAGGTGATTTGATGGCGAGTAGTTACTGACATAAAACCAAGTGGATCAAGCCCTCTGCACAGCAATGGAGAGAATCTCCCTTCCCCATTCATCCCTAGAATACATCTGGTGTTTGTATGTATTCATTCTGATGGCGTTATTATTTTTCAGAACTTGGAGTTCTTCCTTTAACACACACATACACGCACTCCCACACGGGCACACGCACGCACACAGTCAGTCAGAGGAGTTGCAGAACAGGTTGAACACTGCCCCCCAGGGAGATGACCATGTTTTGAGAGACAATGGCATGTAGAGGAGGTGGTATCAATGACATTTGATAAGCCTATCCACCCTGTCCCACTCACACGCACACACACACACGCACGCACGCACACACATTGGCAGTCGTCCAGAGACCCACACCTGTGCACCCTCACTCTGTCAGACTATTTCTGGACACGAGTGGTGAATTTGTGTATGCATGTCTGGCCGTTGCCTTTATTCTTCTCCTTCAGAAGTGCCTTGAAACCCACCCAGTTCTTTGATGATTTCATCATTTCCCCACGCAGCCACCTCTCGCTCCGAATACATTGGCTGCCACATGGTTGCAATATGCAGGGTGTGTGTAGTGTCCGCCGCTCCGGTCGGGCTGCATTAGGGGTTGCGGGCAGCGGGCCCCCGGCTCCTGCTTAATGTTCCCCTCGTCCTCCTCAGAGGTGATAACATGCCCCCGGGCTGACGCAGCTGGGAAATGGATATCTCTAGGAGTTAATGTCAGACAGAGCCCATCGGAGGGGGATGTCAATCCACTTGTCTGTAAGACAGGGTCAACTGCATTAGTGTGTTGCATGTGGTGGGAAGCTATACGTTAGGCAGCACACGGTATGCATCTAGAATCTCCTGTTTGGATTAATGATGTAAGATATGTTACAGCCCAAGGTTTGATCAGGGTTATAATTGCTTACAATAATCAGCACTGTCCTCTGCTTAACATTTGAAATATGTTTAGTCTATCTATTTTTATTGACCAGTTACAATAAAGGCAGAATATGTTGCTAATAATACATTTTTTGATGATCATATCACTGACCCTGTGACATAAGAGAGATAGTTTGAATGTGTCTGTTTTAAGTGTTCTCTCTGGGCAGCAGATGGGACGATCACTCTGACTGAGCTTGGGATCTTTTTTCTGGAACAGGAACTGATTTGCATTAAACCATTTGAAAATTTGCAGCAATTTTACTCTCCTCTGTCTAGCTGCCGACATTTTCCAGATGTGCACGAAAAATATGTTTCCACATGTGCAGATAGTGGGAAAGCCAATATTCCTCCACGTGTATCTATCATGTCCGTCAGCAAGTGTTAAGGATCTTGCGAGAAAGGTTGTAGTATTTGCGAGGGTTCAACACTCAGCATGGTCAACTTTAACATGGAGGCCTATGTTTAGGAGACTTTTATTGCAACTTTAACGAATACTTATAGAGTTATGTAAAGTGTGCTGTTGAATATGTCCAAGGTTTTAAGTTCAATAGAAGTGAAAACATACAGCATAGGCCCGTGGGTAAATCCAATAGTCAGTAATGATTCTCAGGGGCTTCATATCATACCCAATAACAACCATTAGCTATGCTGAACCCAACAAGAACACAAGTAAATCACGGTAGTAAAATAAAAAATATATAGTTGGCAAACCTAAAATATATAGCTGGCAAAGAAAAGTAACATCATACACCACTTAATTAATTGCCAACATCAAGTGTTCTGAAGTAGGCCTAATACATCTCCAGAATATGGTGAATAAGGAAGTTCATTGCTGCATCAGAGACGGTGACTTCCCAGAGCAGCTGTTATTTCCATCTCTTCTTTCTTTTTGCATTAGTTATCCGCATCGAACCATCCATTTTATTTTATAGGCTGCAGTTTGTATATGATCTGAATCCCAGCCTGTCGAGCGGACCCGACTCTCGTCGCCGTATTCCCGCGAGATCGTACGAGAAGCGACGGCCATGCACGTGTGCTGTTTTTTTTAAAGCGTGATTCTGAGCCGCCTTGTACGGAGGATGATGATGGCGGAGCTGGTGCAGGGACAGGGCCGGGTGGCTCAGCCTGGATCCAAAGATGACTTCGCAGAAGCGATACGCCGGATACGACAGGTAACTAATCCACCAATGAGAAATCCTCCGCTTTCTAGCGACGAGACCGACGTTTCCTGGGTGTTGGAGCGCCTTTAGCCCCCCCCCCCCCCCCTGGAAACACTCCTCATGCAAAGCTCGCTAGCAAGCTACATAGCCTCCAGCTCCCAGGAAGCCCAGACTACCTCCACTTTGCGTGTTGCTCATTTAAAAACGCAGCAGGGAACTCGGTGGTGAGAATGACAACGTGTACAGGAAACGGTATAAGTGGGGTCGCCGCTGTCCCGGTTAACCCACCAGCCCGAGTGAAACTTTAACAACACAACACCAGCAACACACTGCAACCTGTTGTCAGTACACCCAAGTTGGCTGTAGCTTCCAGGATCACGACATGATGGCTTCTCGTTGAATGCCAAGCTCACTGACCGATCACCACGGCGCTGACCGACTGCTGTCTACCCGGAATTAAAGTTAGCTTGACGGGTGTAAGAGGGAGCAGAGCGGTGATCCTCCAGTGGGGGGAGCAGAGCGAACTGGTGGTCCTCAAGTGGGGGGACTTGGGGAAGAGCGCCCTGTTCCTCCTCACTGGTGGTCCTCCTCACTGGTGCTCCTCCAGTGGGGAGCTAGTGGAGGGTCGTGGGGCAGCTGACCAGCGGGGGGCTAAGTGAGCTGCTTGGTGAGCTCATTGCGCACCTTAAAGTGTGGCAGCTAGCACACACACAGTGTACATAACTCCTCGAACACATACCCTGAATACCAAGTTCTCGTCTTGAAGTGTCACCCCCTGGATCGCCTTGTCATGTCAGCGTCCCCTTTTGGGATGATCGACTGATCTCTGGTCAAGGGGATCACTAGTAACCACAGTGCCTTTTGTTTACTGAGGTACTTTGGCCCACTCAAGCCATTACTGTTTGGTTTCAAAGTGCATGTTTACGATATTGAACATGGTGCGTAGTGGCTCCTTACTGCTGCTTCCCCTCTCTCCATAAAGAAGGGCTGACTGGGTTTAAGGTCACTTTGGAATTCTTATTATTAGATGACAACTTCTAACTAGTTGATGGCTTAATCGTATAGCTAATGTTTGTGTTGTGATCACCGTCTCCTGTTGATCAGAGCTTTATAAATGTGGCTGATTTGTTTTCATCACCTGTCACATTGTGTTCACTGCTCTCATGTGTGGTACACTTTCACATGTGGACTGAAAACCCACCACACATTTGTCATGTTCTCCTTTTGACATGTGTTTCAAGTATTTAAATGCACCTCCTTCCTCCATTCCAGCACTTCAGCCGTATGCGCAAACGACTGTAATTGGTATCATTGTATCTTCAGTCAGACTCGGATCTCAATTAAGTGTAATTTTCTGGAATATACATTTCAGTGGAAGAAGAGGTTGCAGATTAAAAGAAGAAAACAGGTTCTCATCCAGCACAATTAAATATTTAAATGTCACTCAGGCTAAAGAAACGAGTACAAATTTTGCAACTGCAATTGCAGGCAGTGCTCAATTATGGATGTAAATTGTTCTCTAACTAGACTATGATGCACAGAAACGCAGTTAATTTAAAGTGGAGACATTTTAGAGTTTGGGGACTTTTAAAACCATTACGAATAAATGAAATGGTAGGTAGGTAGCAGTATGTGGAGCATTCTGTCATGTCGGTCCAACACTAGTTCTCTTAATGGATAGTGACATCCTGTGTATTCCAAAGAAGACGGAAAACTAGTCAAACAAGTTCAACGTGGAGCGACTACAGCGACCGACCCTTAAACGCATTCCGGTTGAAGTTATGAATGTTGGAAATGTGTTCTCAGGATATTTTTATTATGGTAGCTCCGACTGGTGCAATTGCTGGGAAGGTGCTTTAGCTTTACCAACTCAGTACTGCTGCCTCCTCCGCTGGCAGTCCTCATCAAATCAATGTAAAGCGAGTGATGGAGTGACTGGAGTATCATTGTATTTGTTGTTTAAAGGAATATACATGGACGTAGCTGTGTTGCAATATGTGACAAGTGTCAACACTTGATGCTGCATTATATTTGTTGCCGACAAGGTCACTCTGTGACAACCCCAGAGCGTACATCTTCTCATTAATGTGTCCCTCAACACAACATATGGCAACATCACAACATGGTCAGCCGTTGAGGAGGAAGACAATTTGTGAGGAACTGAAGCTGCTTTCTGTCCTGCTGATTACAGATCTCTAATTTAGCACATCTCTGATTTGAGTGAGTCCCATTAATATCTGCCTACACATCTGCAGGTGGGGCAGGATGGGTTGGCATGCTCTACCTGGGCTCTATGATGGGGAGAGAGCTCCAGTCCCCCCTACGTAGGGAGGAACTCATGGTGAACCACAGGAAAAAACCTTTGTTAGGGTTTTTGCTCAGGCACTGAAATAATAAAGTTTTCAGTGCAAGTGAAGTATGGACATCTGTAGCCAGAAGTATTCCAGCGCATTTGCATTTGTGAAATGTTTGTATGCCTGTATGTATTTAAGTGGCCTTATATTTTCTCTCCCTGTCTCTGCAGATGGCAGCTAAGGTTGGAGGTGATCAGAAGCTGAGCCTTATTAACTCCTCTGCAGTCATAGACCCTTCTCTCTACAGCTATGAAGGCCAAAAGCGCTCATTGGACAATGGAGGTAAACAATCTACATGCCCATTCACACATAATGTTCTCATAAATTGAGTATTTATAACAAATGTATTTATTTGAACAACCAAATGATGACTTGATATCGCCAGAGATATTGCAAAGAATCAACACTGGCAATGTTGCTAACTTCCCACTTCTGGCTACGTAGCCAATGGTGTGACCAAGGTGTAAGCCACAGTGTTCTGACTAAGAGGAAGTATAAACGACCTTTAACAACAACAGGAGGAGAGGCCGAGGGACTCAGTCCACACCGCCACTATCCTGACTCCTCCTCAGGGTTAGGGTTAGTTTATTAGTTTACTCCACAGTTTATTAGCGGACTTTGAGATATTCAGCAGGTGTGTGGTGGACACATCTCTCTGTGATACATAATGGTTATTTATTGTTTTACGTCCTGTTGTCCATCACTGTAGATTATCTAATGAGCGTCCAACGTCCAACCTTTATTCTATAATTTAGGAAATTCACTTTAAATAAACCCATTGTATGAAATATATAGCATATGTTTTCAATTGTTGAAGGTAGCAGTGGTGGCGTAATGGATTAGTGTAAGACCCCAACACCAGCGACCGGGGTTCAAATCTCACCTGTCCATTAAAATGCCTTTTACCTCAATCCAGATGTGGTGCCAGCACGGCGTTGAGAACATGGGTTCAAGTTTGAAATTAGCACAAAAATATAATTCCATAACCTTTAGTGAATAAGTATTCCATTTGACAAAATAATTGGAACTTCTTAGGCTACACATTAATAAATGCACATCACTTGGGAGACAAACCCCGCATGTAGAAATACAAGACTGATGCGCTACCTCCACACTCACTCTCACAGAGGCAAAGTTCATAAAATCCTTCCATGAGTTTGAGTGGGCAAAAAGCTAGGAAACACCACGGACGTATTCAGCAATGTATAAAAATTGCAGTGAAACACACACTGCGCAACAGTAAGTGAATGGCCTCTTTGTGTAGCATTGCCTACATAAGGTCCAACTAGGACGATCAAATAGCGAATACCCGCTGATGAGAACCTGTATATCTAATAACAAATATTCTCAGAAAATGCAGAGGGATCGGATCTGTCCCGGAAGACCCTCTGTCTCCGGAGAGACCCCTGTACGATACGGGCTCCGAGGTCCACGGGAACGCCCACAAATGGTGAAGCCATTGTCAAAGGAGGGGCTAGGAAGCTGCGCACACCGATTTTACCTGAAAGGCTTAGCTGAAGACCTGCCCCCGACCACGTTTGGTTGGCAGCATAAGTCACCATGGTGATACTGCGACGCTAAAGGAGATTGACTTTAGTGTCCCAGCTAACCCAGGCTTTGAGTGCAACATACCTTGCTAACCCACTAATGGAGGATTGTAGTATACCCCACAGGTGAACGTTAAGTCGACAGTTGATTACTGTTCAATGATGACACACATTTATAAATATTTATACATTTCCCACTTGACAAGTATCTTTTTTATAAGAATTTGTATAAATAATCCTGCCAGGTCAGGTTTCCGTCATTCTCCAAGTGACTGCGTGCTATTAGGTGCTAAATTGGTTCGCCCTGTACACTGAATTGTTGGGTTGTATGAAGCCTCGTCGGACCATTTGTCCTTCGCAGAATGGCCTCATCAGTCCTTGTACCACCGCTGAGTGAGACTCACAGACACAATGAACTGGGCATGGAGGCCAACAACACCTATTGACCTTCCACTAGGGCACCACTGATCTATTGGTGGCAGATGTATTGTGTGCATGCTTTTACTATATGAATCCTACACATGCTTTAACTGAGCACAGACACATGGACACTCAAGATAAGTCTTGCATCCTGTGGTGGGGGGAAAATTGGGTGATTTTGCACAGGTGTTTTTTTGTTTACTATGATAGCATGTATGTTCACTAACTCCATTTTCTCAACAAAAATTCCAACATGAATATATAATAATATGAAACTAAATATTTAAAGCTGGGTATATCATTGGGCCTATTTTTGCCCTCAATGACTGAAGCTATTAATATAATTTGGCTATGTTTCTATTTACAAGACCAAAAGAGATGCCATTTAAAATGCATCATGCTCTGAATCATTCACTTACATCCTTTCCACAATATCAAACAGAATGGTCAGAGTTAGAAACAATTAAAAGAACAAGATCATTATTTCACAACTATTGACATGGGCTGTAAGCCTAACATTGTTTGAGGCAAATGTGGATGTTAATGGATGTTTCAGAATGCTGGTCATGGTGTTAAGCCAATTAAGATTGAGGGACTTAATTTATAGATCAAGTCAATCCTCCTTGCTGTTTGTGTTGCAAAGATATCAGTGACCTGGTCATACAAAACGGGATATTTTTTAAGTGATTTCAGAATAACGGCGTGTGTAGCTCCACGATTTCGCCAAGATGCACACGACTGACGGCTCGTTCACGCTACGTCAGCAGTTCCTTAGGCGATATTGGGTGCTAATGTCCCTTTACCCAGGGAAACGAAAATAACATATACAAAGGCATTAAAGTAGCCATATTTAAGGGCATTAATTTATTACAGTAGTCTGGGCAATCTACATTTTTTATTCTCAATGTTAAGGAGGATCTTCCTCACTGGAGAACCCTCCACTGGTGTGAACTTACATTTAGGCTCCCTTCTTCCTTAAGGCGCATGGACCTCCAAAGGAATTCCAGCTTTCAACTGTTTTGTATATATTATATTCGCAGTAGCTACTATGACGAAAATAAATACTTTGAAGAATAATACATGTTCAATAAGCATATAAAACGCTGAATTTGCTTTTTGAAATTTTGAGTATAATTAATTATTGACAAATCAAAACAACCTGTGATAACAGGGAAACAGGCTTAAAACAATTCTTGTCCAAATATTGTCCATCAATGATGGCTCATTCGCGAACGAATCAGTTCGAACGAACGACTCTAACATGAACAAACCGACCCGATTGCCTGTTTCAGTTTGTCTTGTTCATATCATTCGTTTTCCGAGACTCGACTCCCAGTTCCACCCACTAGTCGCTAAATTGCGTTGACTCGCAAGTCGCCGTTCGTTCACTGTGTTAAAAGGAACTTAGTTAATGATTTTGTGTTGATTGATGACAGTTTGCACCATTGCACGATGGTGATTCCTTTGAGAATGAGAACGAGGGAGGAGTTGAGTCTGACCGACTCAGTTGAGAACTGTGAATTCGTGATTTGTTTGAATGAGAATGAAGTAGGAGCTGAGTCTGACCGACTCAGTGGCCGTTTCCCAATGTGAAGGAAGCCTGCTCAACGGCCGCCCTTTTAAGGACGCCACGTCATAGAACGCAGACAAGCACTGTTCCAATGTTGAGAACACTCGGAAATTCACGCCCTTTTTGCGTCCTTTGTTTTTGAGAATTCCGAGATTTTTCAAGGATGCATCAATGCATCCTCAAACGAGCTAAAATCCCCACAATCCTTTGTGTTCACATGCTGCGCTGGTATTTAAAACATTGCTTTAGTGTTATTTAAACGTTTTCAGAAATATTTTGTGAGGTATTGTTTTTTATAGATTAATCATGTAAATGTAAACAATTAAGCTTAAAGACCTGTGCGATTTTTTTATCAAATATTTTTGCAACGTAATGATAGGCTGTATTTTGCATGGATTCATTTGTTTTAATATGAACGTAGCTGGTGTTTAAACGAACTACTGTATCCAATAACAATTTAAACAATGAAAATATTACAATATTTACCACTGGAGCAGTATTAAAATGTGGAAGCGAAAGCTCTTCCACACTAGCAAGTCGTTCCTAACTCTGAACGCTACAAACGCTAGGCAGCACTCTAGCCAGCACTCTAGCCTCATCTCCATAGGACGTGACTCGCAAGGAAGCGTTCTAGCAAGGCTGCAGCCTTCACATTGGGAAACAGCCAGTGACTGAGAACTATGATTCACCGCTACCGGAAACGCGTCTGAACATGCGATTGGAACAACTCTTCTTGGCGAACTGACCGAGGCAAACTGATTCATTCAAACAAATCATGAAATCCACCACTAGTGTCCATCCACTTCAATGGGGCTGCATAGAACAGCTTTTTATAGTGTGTCGAAAGACAACGGTCATGGATAATGCTGTGATTAAGTCCCTCCCACGGACGCTTAGCGTCTCAGGGGTTGAATGAGTGGGCTGGCCTGGACGCTGGGCTTCTGTGTGATGATTGGAGGGTCTGCGAAAGACTGAGTTGCCGTTTGATTGACAGCGATTTTGAACTATAAAACGATGCCGCAGCTCTCTTCATTCCTCAGTCCCATCGCGGATTTTGCAAGTTTTTGCGTGTCGAAAGACAAACTGCAACCTATTTCTTGATATTTGCACATTTGTACATTTCATACACTTATTCACACAATTCCTTGCTTCAGTTTAACTTAATTCCCACATTTCCTTGTTCAAGTTTAATATAGTTTTGGTAGTTGGCCATCACTTTGATTCATGGAGCCTGAGGTCTGAGTCCAGTATTCAGATCAGGACTTGCAGGGGGACAGGGGAAAGCTATGTGATTTCTTGGTGTTCCTTAAACACACGGAGTTGGACAGTGCAATGCCACAGCTTTACAAACTGTTCTCATTAGTGGCAACAATTGGAGCTACAGCTGCAGGTGTATAAAGGAGCTTCTCCTACTTTAAGCGGCTCAAGTCCTACACCCGTAAGACAACGGGCCAAGGCCATTTAAGCAGCCTAGCTCTGCTGGCCATTGAGAGGACACTGGTCAAGTCACTGGAAAAGACAGTTAGTTGATGTGACAGAGCATTTCCTTGAAAAGGAACAGAGAGGATCATTTAATAAATTGACAATTTATATGATGTAGGCAAAATTAGCTTCCCCTCTTTGAAAGACCAGCAGCCGCCACTGAATAATGTACCTAAATATGTACACATTGAAATTCAGATCATATACCAAGGCGTTGTGTCATACAGCTCACAGTATCACTATCACAGCATTAGGTAGCAATTGAAAAGGGATAATAAGGGCGAACACGGGTTCAAGTACGGGTATGGGTTGGATGTGGAAAAAGGTCCAAATTCACATGCATTTGAAGTGAATACAATTTGGAGGCTAGTGAAATTCAAAATGGTATTCTGAAACGGGTTACAAAAATTCACTTGGCAGAGGAAGGAGCTCCACTGTACGACCTGGGAGCCAAACATGAACAGAGAACAGAAGAAAA
>JAOPJL010000125.1:14599010-14609215 GCA_027123545.1 Trisopterus esmarkii
GGGGGTCTTCGGGTGGCGTGGGCGGTGGGGGGCGGTGCGGCGCACCGCGGGGGCGGGGGTGGGGGGGGGGGACGGGTCGCGCATTTGGGGGGTGGTGCGGGGCGGGGGGCGAGGAGGGCATATGGCTGGAGGAAGAGGACTTCTGGGAGGAGGAAAGGGGTGGGGACGGAGGAGGATGCACCTGGAATACTTTTCCATTTCAGACCGAACCAGTCTGAACATGACATCATGCGCCCGCCCTGCATTGGTTAAGACCAGTCAACAGGCATGCATGGACCTGACGAGTCAGCAGGGAAGACTTATGCTGCCAAGACCGTCCTGGCACTGACTCAAGAGCCAAATATACAGCCGAGGAAAGGATGTTCTTCCGACTCTCTTACCGTTTACGCTCGCAATTGTCACCATATAGAATAGGAGAAAAGGTCTCTAGTATAAACAACATACTTAGACAACCGTACGAGTGTGAAACTACTGACCAATACTGGCATGAGAAAATCAATACTGGCCATTCTGAAGTAGCGACTTCACAATGCAAATGCTGCACTGCTCTTTGTGACAGCGTTCGTATGCAGGACTCTAACAGCCAACCCAACGTTTACGTTAATTACCTGGAGTAAGACATTGGGTGAACATGAATGGATGTTCTGCAGGGTTCCAATATAACCAAGCATTTCTAGAGTGTGTCAACGTCATGCCTTAACCTCCTTGTGTGTGTGTGTGCGCGCGCTTTTCAATTGTACAGTATTTGTAGGAAATAACTCACCAATGCCGTAGGCTTTCGCGAACAGCCAGCGTAGATTGGCATCTATCTTTGCTCTGGCAGAATCGTACATCTCCAATGGTACCACCTCGATGCTGCCCTCTGCGACCGCAGACAAATCCATTTTTCGGCGTGTGCTGTCCCCACCGGCACATAAATCAAGGTCCATCCTGTAATAGGAAGGAAACGCACACGTTTTAGAAACAATACAGTACGACAGTGATACGACATGTCAACACACTGCTGCTCTCCAACCTGCGGCCTTCACAGCTCTTTATGTAACGTTCACGTTTACATACTGCTTCTGCCAGTGAGTAAGTAGAAAAGGTTTAAACTCCAATAGCAGTTAGGATAGAGCCTGCTGTATCTATCCAGGTCTGTTCCTCCAGCAACGACTCAACTCTTTGGATTCTAAGCAAAATGACCAGGGTATCTTCTTGCTTGTGAGCAGCATGATGGTAGCTTTGCTTACTAATACTGAAGAATTTCCCTTATTGAAATGACGATGTGAGGGGTTACTAGGGTTGACGTTTAATAACTGCTCACTTTCCTTTGTAAATGAGTTCCAGAGATTTTACATAAATGGAACAAAACTCAAGCTGTTATTGTAATCGATGTCCATATTGTGAACAATTTATATACTCATTAGGATAACATTTCCCTACATCACTACATGCTACATGGCAGGCACTGTATGCAAATATCTTGACTGTTGTGAGTAACATTAAGCTTTAACCTGAATGCCTTCAGCCGTAATTGTACAACATTATAGCTACAATCTTAACATGAAGCAAATACATACCAGAAAACAGGTGTTTTTACTTCAACTAGTGGTTATCCCAGTTAACTAGGCTGCTTGTTTTCTACTGGCACACAAACACAACACAACCTCAATTCAAGCTTTTAGTAAGTACCTTAAATACCAGAGCGTTAGTCCTGAATTAAGATGACCATATGATGCATGACCTGGGAACCACAGGAGATGTCCTGTTCATTCGATCACCCGGTTTGATGCAGGTTAACACTGGTCACTGGTATGGCCGTGTACACCAGCAAAACCGTTACAATAAATCCCTTTAACCCTCCCAGGGTTACAGAGATGGTTAGGCACCATCACCTTCATAACGACAATGAATAACCATCACCTAGTTAACAGCGTGTTGTCTACCTGGCTACAGCACATAACAATCGGCCAGTTATAAGCAGGTTTCCTACCTGGCTAGACAGTAGATACTAACCCTAACCAGCTAGTGAAGAGCTAACTGGGCTACACAGTACTTAACCATCAGCTAGTTAACAGCTACCTGCTCACAGTACATAACCATCAGCTAGTTAACAGCTACCTGGCTACAGTACATAACCATCAGCTAGTTAACAGCTACCTGCTCACAGTACATAACCCATCAGCTAGTTAACAGCTACCTGGCTACAGTACATAACCATCAGCTAGTTAACAGCTACCTGCTTACAGTACATAACCATCAGCTAGTTAACAGCTACCTGGCCACAGTACATAACCATCAGCTAGTTAACAGCTACAGTAGATAACCATCAGCTAGTTAACAGCTACCTGGCTACAGTACATAACCCATCAGCTAGTTAACAGCATAACTAACCTACTCCCTCGGCGGCTCAGACATTGACAGTGAGAGACATCCATGAACATATTGTTGCAGGACGAGCTGTTGCAGAGGGGAGCGTGTGTGCTAACGTGCTAACGGCTAGCGCGCAGGACCAGGACCAGGTCCAGGTCCAGGTCCAGGTCCGGGCAGGCCGCCGCACGTCTGAAGTGAAGGTCCCCGTTTACCTGTCCGTGTGGCGGGACGGGTCTCCTCTTCTCCCCGAACACAGCGGGGGGTCGGCGACTAGCTCAGGGCCGGCCCTGCTACCCGCAGCGGCTCGCTGTGCACAAGAGCAGACGACGGGCAGAGGCGGCAGCGCATCGTAGCGGCTATGGCTAGCGGCTAGGCTAGCAGCTAGGCGGGGATGCGGAGCGTCTCCTCCCAACAACACGACGCCCTCCGCGGCCTGCGGGACGGGAGACTCGCGGCGGCCTCCTTCCGTCGCGGTTCCAGTAAACGCAGCGTCTTTAGAGGTTTACGTCAAATAAACGCGGCGTCTTCAGAGGTTCGTGTTCATATTTTAAGGTATTTAGTCATCGGTTACCGCCAGCATCACACACACACACATACACACACACACACACACAGTACGCGCTGCCCATAGAAACCTAATTATTCCCTCCAGTCGCCTAGACGTGCGCGCTAGGACTGCGCATGCGCGATTACCTCTTCAGCCACACAGCTGTCAGTTCAATGACCGCCCAGTGTTATTATTATGGGTTGACCGATATGACGAGGATGTATTTATGAATTAATATATTTAGATCATCTTATGTTGAGCTCCTGGAATCGGATTGAATGAAACAAGAATATATACAGTATAAATAATAATAACCACTACTAACCACCATTCCTAGGCCTATGTACATATTTAGCAGATGCTTTTATATGTAACTCACAGTTAATTCCAATACATGCAGCCTATTTATTATTAGTTGACATTGGGAAAGGAACCCAGTATTTTGATCGAGGGTCAATCCCCCTAACAAATAGACATCCCTGCACTCTCATAAAGTGCATTACTTGAATTACATTTAATTAATTAATGAATTAAGAAGTTAATATATATGGATATACACATATGCCTTTAACAGTATGCCTACCGGTAGCACGGTTCATGATGATCAGCCCGGCCGGTCCCGTCTTTCTGATATTAAGCAATCCTGACCTCTAGTGGTTTAACACGACTATCGTCAAGTAACCAACTTTACGATCGCCTCCCTAATCCACACTATCATTGTAAACCACTTAGTAAAAATAAAACCATAACGTATCAATATCAAAATATTAGAAAGCTATTTCTCTTTTTTATCGTATGGTATACAGTCAGGTAGGTAGGTATATAGGTGTAGTTACATTTTGATTGACAGTTAAACACCTCTCAGCCATAGACAGACGCACGCAATATAATGAGAATAAAAGGCTTTTCCAAAAGAACATTTAATTTGTCGCTCATTACCTACCACATACGGGGAGATGAATGGCTGAAAAGTCTCAGTATTTTGCTCCAAGAGCTGGAAAATACAGACATGTCATCATCAGTTACAACTCTTGCAGGGGGGCCTCTTAATTGGCTGTCTATACACGTGACCTTTGCGACACCTCTGCAGTGGCAGGGAGCTACAAATGGAGACCTGTGTGAGCCTCAGTAGCTATACAGCCCACACACCACCAGGAGGCGCTAGCACCCAGTAGGGCGTGACATGACTTGGCTCTACTGTACTGGGGCTGCAGTTCAACACCCTATAATCTCCTGCTCCCCCATGTATTGCATTACCTGAAATGAGAATACAAAGACAGACTTGCATGGATATAATGTATAGGCCTATACATTGACAGCAGGCCTATCGCTAACTGATTGTGGTAAATTAATAAAACCTGTATGTAAAAATATAAAGGCGGATAGCATGTAAATGGACACTTATTTGTTTGGGGTAATGATGACAAATATAAGTAGGTGTTTTTGTATTTATTGTGTTATATTTTTTTATATTATTGTATTACCTATTAAGTCGATTCATTTCAAATACAATATACTTTTTTTTCGTTAATTGCTCTTCTCCTTCCATACAAAGTACACTGTCGTGTTTTTCTGACAATGTCACAAAATCATGACCTCTAGTGGTTGAACTCGACATTCGTCAAGTAACTCAGTATTTCGGTCTCCCAAAAAAACCTCTAAAGCAACTACAGCTTGTTCAGAATGCTGCTGCTTGAGTTCTAACAAAGACCAAAAAATCTGAACATATTACACCAATTCTTAAATCGTTACATTGGCTCCCTGTATGTCAGAGAATTGATTTAAAAATCATGTTGCTAGATTCAAGATTCAAGATTCAAGATTCAAGATTCAAGATTGTTTTATTGTCATATGCGCAACAATTACAGAGCAGTCGCTGGCAATGAAATTCTTATGTCTTGGGCTCCTCCAACAGTGCAATCTAAAGTTGTACTTATGTTTCAGGGTGAAATTGTGGTTTTATCGTGAAGAGGAGTGTGTGCCAAGAAACTAAATCAATGTCAGCGTTACTGGTTTAGCTAAACTGGTCTGGTTCTCCCACCTGCCTGGTATTAACAAGGTGTTCTTAAGAAAAAAAAATTTTTGTATTAGAGTACAACTTTCAAATCCAATTTGAACTAGGCCAACATAATATAGCCTAGCCTACATTAACAATATTTAGGCTGCTACTACCACTCATACTTCTAATACTACTAATACTAATACTACAACAAAGTAATTATTAAAGAGGTTCATTTTAACCTATTTGAGGATGATAAGAGTTTACAACATAATAATATTCAGTAATATTCATATTTTTCATGTGTGTTGTAAAATATAGCAACATCTATTTTCGATTTGCCTGGCAATGTCGGTGTGTCTGTATAAGGTGTGTGCGTTTGCCTGCGTGCTTGTGTGCGTGTGTGTATCAAAAGGCTTCATGTGGGGCCCAGAGACATCAGACAGGCTGGGCGAGGACCCAGGCAGCGCTGGGAACGGTGAGGATGGTGGTGGTGGTGGAGAGAGTGGAAGAAAGAGGAGTCAGAAGTGATGGAGGGAGAAGATGAGCTGTCCCAGTCTGCTCCAGATTGTGGGGCTCAGGCTCCCGGGGAGAGGGGGTCCCTAGAGAGAGGGAAGAGGAAGATGGAGAGAGCGGTGGATGAAGGGGCCGGTGGCGCTAAAGGCTCTAGACGACGGCTGAGACTAACCAGGTACCCCCTAGGACAAAATCTAAAGAATAAAAACATGGTGATGATATCTTTTCTTCCTTCTCTTGTGTTTCCAGAGGAACAGGACCCTGTGTCAGGTGCTGCCCCAGCGGCCCGGCCGTGAGGAGCAGTCTCTCGCGCCACATTGTTGTGAGACCCTCTAGTTGTGGAGTATGAGTCATGTCTGGGCTGGTGATGAATCACCAGACCCTCCCTGGTTATCAAGACTTCCTTTAGAACTCGCTGAGAGCCAGATGTACATTCGTCTTCATCTCTGCTCTCGTTGAGTCCAGGTTGAGTTGGGGGCTGTTCTGCTGTTCGCTGCTTCTATTACGTCTGGACCATTACTTGGATGAGAAACATTGAATACAAAAAATAGACGTAAACATGTGGTGGAAATATTGTCCTAGTGTGTTTGCATTATTAAAGATGAATTATGAAAGTACTTCATTTTAAAGGATTCAAATGTATGGGGTTTTATAGCCTGACATCAATGAAAAATAAAACCTTTGAAAACGCTCATGTGTGCTCAATAGCAAACACTAATGAGCATATTAGTGCTCATAAATGTATACCAAAAGTTTCCAAGACAAGGCCTGAGTGTGAAGTGACTTTGTGCCAGCATTATTGTCACTCACATTTTTTAATTGAGTGTGTGACTATACATGACAAAATGTACTATTTACAATTGTCTTTGGGTTACAAGTACAGCGTAAACGTCTGTTTACCATTACACTCTTTAAACAGAGGCGTCCCCGTCACCATCGCACAAAGCAAAGCAGCACTGATCCCGTCCCACTGGGCAGGGGGAGTAAACAGATAAGCTCAGCTCCGATGGTGTTTTATCTTAAGGAGACAGGCCCTACGCCCTGTTCATTAATTAGGACAGGGGAAGTGAGTGTCCCCCCCCCCCATGTGCTTTGTGTTACCTTGTCTCTCTGAAGGAACAGAGCAACTTGGTGCACAGCAGAATCAAAAACCAAACCACGGCAACATAGAGAAAAATATATAATACAATCCAACAATATTTGTCATATCAGTTTAATACATTCAGCTCCAGTCTTCCAGCAATCATTTTGGTCAAAGCATCTGTGCATATATTTAAGTGAATAACTTATTTAAAGCAAAACTATCTGAATAGCTACATGTGGAAAATATGATTTAAAGTGCAAACAATTTTTCTAGCTTCTCAAATTGAGCTGAATCACATTAATAAGTTCATATTTATTGGACGCAAATTATCTGTGGTTATTTGTGACCAAATGTCTTTACAAAATGTCCCTAAAATATTTAGATATCTTTTCTACTTTGAAATATCTATTCCCCCAGAAGCATCAAATAAAAACACATTTCATATTGCCACCGACAGGCTCTGACTTCACGGTGGACATTTTGATTGTGGTCCGCGTGGACCACAGAGGTGAATGACCACGGCCCGCGGCCTGCCTGTGTGTGTGTGTGTGTGTGTGTGTGTGTGTGTGTGTGTGTGTGTGTCCCCTCTAGGACAGGCACATGTCTGCCAGCGTGTGTTTCCACCCAGTTCGCGCTGCATTGTGCTCCCAGTAGGTGACGATCAGCAGGTCTGGACGCAGGGTTCATTTTATAGCATTTCCCAAGTCTTGTTAATTTTCAGACAGAAGAAAGAAAGGCAGATAGCCCCGTGCAGACAGCCTGCAGCCTGGGAGGCTGTGTGTGCACGGGGCCAGCAGCCCAGGCTCTGTGGTGGGCAGGGCCGGGACCCTGCTAACACACTAGCTGCTAACCAAACTCAATTCCTTTCTATTCTACTAAGGGACTGTTTTTTATTTATCTATTTATATTTTCTGAAGATATTATTTGTTTTATGGCTACAGTCAAGCAGGATAACGAGTAAATGTGTGTTAAGGCAACATGAAGTAACCCAACATTAAAAATCTAAAAATCATAATTCTTGGGAATATTTCTGATTAAAATATTTCTTTTTGGAACATCACTATGAGTCACTGTATCCTAAAATGACCCTGTTGCAGGAAGCTGTGTTAAATGTGTTCAATTCATGCGAGCTTCAAAACACTTAGCAAAGTAGCATCAAGAGACAGTGTGGAAACATGAACGAAACATCTGATAAGGAATAAAGTACACTTACTGGAATCATTGATTCCAATAAGGGATCAATGATAAAGGGTCATGGGTATGTGGTTCAGGCTATTACCGATGTAGGGCCAACACACCTATAGCGGCCGCTTGCCACCCACCCTCGGCCGCTGCCTCAGACTAAGCCTCTGCTCCCACAGGCCTTTGAACCGCAGACAGCAGGCAGTGAGTGGGTAGCGGGGGTTCTGGGAAGAGAGAATTCTTGTCCAAACATTCTGCACGCGGATTTGTATTCATTGCACCCCTGCTGCTATTGATATCATTACGCGGGGTGCCCCCGCTGGGCCGCTGGGGGGACGGGGGGACGATGGGGAGGTCAGCCCCCCCCCGAGCCCCCTGGCCCTAATGAGAAGCGACTCTGGCTCCAGGTCCAACAGGCATCCAGCCGCCCTTCAAGAGGGCCGGCCTTGTTTCCCAGTCAGCGCATTGGACCAAAGATCATTACCTGCTAATCACAACACATGACAATAAGGGAACACTAATTACCCCTTCATTAACATAAGTTAATGCAGTAATAAGCAGCGTATTATATAGAATAAGCATAGGGTTAGGGTTAGGGCTAACCCTATTATATAATGTATGAATTCATGCATACACTTAGTTAACATAAACACAATAAGTTAACATGAAAACCATTTGTGAATTATTACAATTACTAATGACAATTTATTTTAGTAATTTAATGCTTATTGTTAATAAGTAGTATTATTACTGCACTAACTAATTGTAATAACGGTCGCTTAATGTTTGCGTATTGAGGTTCTGTTCCTCATTAAGCTCGGGGGTCCACTCCCTCTCTCCTCACTGAAGTCTCTCGCCCAAGATTTGTGAGGTGGACATTTGAGAGGAGGAGGAGGCACACGGGGAAAGGAGGTAGAAGCTGTTGGGATGAGACGGACACTGAGAGTAGAGGAAGGTTCTCATTCTCAACACTGTGCCGCTCTCGGCCCAGAGCAGATCTACACGAGGGGCGTGGGTCACCAGGGGGGGGCACTGCCGTTAGAGAAATACTTTAACGCAGCGGAAACCTCATGGTCAAACACAGCAGAAATGCTTTCAAAAATTAAACACATTTTTCTTTCTTATTATAAGGCTAATTATTAATTGTTGTTGTCTTGTTGTTGCTGAGGCTCTGTGGTAGTAGCCCTATGCACACAGTTTGAGCAGCCACACACACACAGACGATAATAAAAGGCGGAGGGCTGTCGTGGAGGCTAAACGCAAATGAATGCAGTTTACCCACCTCTGATATGTCAGCAATAGTTTATTCAGCTCTCAACCGTTTATGCACCTCTAAAAATATATTAAGTACGCCTGCCCCCGGTTATAATCCTTAGACAACAGCCTCCACAGTCATCAAAAACACCCCTGGACAACACGAGTAACAGAACAGGTCCGCACGCATCGTGCAGCAAGTAGCCTTTTGGCCCAGCAGTGCACCAGGCAGGGCCATACACAGGCAGCCACGCAGCCCTAAAACACAAATGCAGATTGACCCCGCAAACATTAATCAACAGTTGAAATGCTCAGTAGGCGGGGCATTAATAACCGCTAGGGGGGGCACGGCCCCCGAATGCCCCAACTTAGCGCTGACACTCTCTCGACCAGCTAGCCCCCTCATGGCTAGCTCCCTCATGGCTAGCCCCCTCATGGCTAGCTCCCTCATAGCTAGCCCCCTCATAGCTAGCCCCCTCATAGCTAGCCCTCTCATAGCTAGCCCCCTCATAGCTAGCCCCCTCATAGCTAGCCCTCTCATAACTAGCCTCTCATAGCTAGCCCCCTCATAGCTAGCCCTCTCATAACTAGCCCTCTCATAGCTAGCCCTCTCATAGCTAGCCCTCTCATAGCTAGCCCTCTCATAACTAGCCCTCTCATAACTAGCCCTCTCATAGCTAGCCCTCTCATTGCTAGCCCCCTCATAGTTTTGTCATGTCGAACTCCCTCCAAAGGGTATGACAGGTGTTCTATTTCTGTAATTTCTCCACTCCTTATATATTATTCATAAGTATACATATATTATTCATAAGTATACATATATTACTGTAACTTGTAGTCAGTGTGAGGAAGCAGACGACGGAGGTTTCCTTGACGTGAAGCGCATGCGTCTGATTGGTCGGCCTTCCTCCTCCCCTCATACCTGATTAACACTGACCTCTGGGGGGCCGTGGCTCCCAGCTCAAGGTCTCTGAGCCTCTTGGAAAACTCATTAGACTCTGGAGGGGGGGGGCTCCTTTGTGTGCCCCCCCTCCCTGCACAACGGCGGCGGCGGCCCTGCTCTCGTTAGGCCCCAGCCGGCCCCGCCGGCCCCCCTGGCCCCGGGACGCTGCCAGACTAAGCTGCTCCGGGCCAGAGGGCCCTCACCCAGCGCACGGAAGCCTTCCCATTGGCACTGAAGCAGGTTACACGCACACACACACACACACACACACACACGCACACACGCACACACGCACACACACACACACACACACACACACACACAC
>JAOPJL010000125.1:14977861-14988033 GCA_027123545.1 Trisopterus esmarkii
AGATTAGTCGACTAATCGATAAAATAATCGCCCGATTAATCATTTGATAAATAATCATTTACCCCCAGCTCTACTATCGAGCACACATCTAGGTGGACATGCCCACTGAGCGATGTCATGACAGATTTTCAAAACGGCTTGCAATGGTTAATCACACCACAACTAGTGGCGTGTCACTACACCATTAACTTTTATCCTTGATATTTGACAATATGGATGAATATTCCTACACGTAAAAAAACCTAGGCAGTGCAATCAGGAATATTGATGGACTGATTATTAGGGATGCAAGAAATTGCAAATACATTAAACATTGTTCATTGCATTAATACATTGTACCAACAACATACATTATATCCGATATGAGACAAGGTCTGCCTTGGTGTCATGCATCTAAAATGAGGTCTGGAAGTTCCATCAAAAGGAGAATGTTAAGAGTGGTGGTGGCATCAGAACCAGCATGTTGTGGCTGACTACTGCGCCTAAGCCTCATATGATGTGGTGCTGGTAAGGGATCTGATTTTAGATAATCAAAGGGAATCAAGTGCTAGAGTTGTACTGAGTTGTACTGGAGACACGGTTTGGATTCAAGTCAATGTGGAACAGGACGTCTGGTCAGGGCCAACGTACTGCGGGTGTAAGGGGGACAGACAATAGGCTACACTATCAAATGATGAGGCCTTGGTTATTAAGGTAAAGAAGGATAAATAAAGTGTACAGTAGGCTAATATTCCAACAGCAGGCTACCGATTTAATCGGACTTCTCGTATATAGGGCCCAGAATTTGGTGCTACGCCCCTGCGTCTGGTCCTACATGCAACGTGCCCATAATGTATCATTAATATATATAAATGCAAGGGAATGCGATTGACATTTGGACTTGAAGCCTTGTCTTGCCAACACGTACTCTCTGGGTCTCGTCGTCCGTTCCACGGGTCTCTGAACGAGTCTCTGTAGGGGTCTTCCTTCTTGCGGTAGAAGTCTTCAGGGGCAGCTGCACCACGGTAGTATCGGTCATACTCCTCCCTGCAAAACATTGGTTTGATCCTTTTACAATCGACAAAGAAAGTTGCTGGCAAATTGACCGTCAAAGGGTAGCACTAGCTATCAACGATGCAAATTGACACATTAACACACTTTTTTATTTATTTTTTACTTTGATTCTGAAAGGTTTTGTCCACAGAATGTCAACATTCATATCAGCAATCATTTGTTTTTAGTTTCAGTTACTTTACAATGAATTACATTCACAGTAAGTGACTTCCTGATGACAATTGCAGTAATTGATAGCCTGATAGCCTGTTGGGTTTACAATTGTACTAATCAACTGCCTGTTTACAATTCCCAAATCTGTGGTGACCGTAAATAACATTCAACCCACACTGAGTGAGTCAAAACTCCCTCAAGATAATTGAGGCGCTACAGCAAATCCGCCATTTTGTGCCTTTTGACATTTTTGGCCAATTTTGCACAATTGTACGGTTTGCATTTTATTTATTATGGCTATTTACTTCCAGAGCTCCGCCCCTTTTGTGTTCATTGTCTAATAGCTTCGGACAGTATTTTACCAAGCTTTTAATACGGATTGGCAAACTTGGTGTAGTAATGATAGCTAGCAAATTTTGTGCGAATTGGATGTACGTTGTTGGAGGAGTTAGAAATGTATGTGTTTTTCACAAAATTCAAAATGGCGGAAAAATTAAGTAGGCGGAGATTAGTAGTCCCAATGGCAATTTTGTAGAGCACACTTGCCTACAAGTTAATTGGAGTTAGGGTGTGTGTTATACCGCCTAAAAGCTGTAGGTGGCGCTATTGAGCGTTTTTGAATGTGAAATGTCAGAAATGTGGCAATTTCATAAATTATTCAGCAGTCCGAATGTGCACCAAGAAATTTTTAAATTTTGGAATAAGGCCACCAAAAAGGCAGTTGAATTCGCGTAATAAGAATAAGAATTAACACAGTTACAATAGGGACTTCGCCCGACTATGTCGGCTCGGTCCGTAATTAAAACTGAGTGAGTGATGGGACCGAGCACCCGCGCAACTTGGTCACCCACGCAACTCGGGAAGGCTACGACCGCCTGCCAGTGTTGCGGCCGCCTACCCGCCCACTGCCGTCGCTGGTTGTCCAGTGGCTGAAATGTCATCTCTTATAATGAGCGGTGAAAGTGTAAAAACGTGACATTTCCTTCGCCAGTAGGTGGCGCTCTGACTGGGAGTGAATATTGCAGTGCAGACAGGTTCAGGGCGGCACTCTAATCAAACTTGAGCAGTTTTGATCATATCAGACAATGTACACTGACTGAAGAGTTGTGAGTTTTGTGGCGAAGGTTGAAATTCATTGGCGTTCATGGCGCCGCCCTGGTGATCAATCTCTCTTAATCTCTTTTAGAATGAGCGGTAAAAGTGTGAAGACGTGACATTTGCAGTCGCCAGTAGTAGGCGCTCTGATTGCGAGTCAATATTGCAGTGCAGACGTGTTCAGGGCGGCACTCTCATCAACAGTTTGGACCAGATGGGGCAATGGACACTGACGCTACAACAGTGTGCAGTTTAGTGGCGCAACAAAGTTCATGGCTCCGCCCTGGCCACGCCCTTTGACTTTTAGAAGACCTTTTGATGATTTATCGTTAAGGGCTTTCGAACAACCTCAGTGAGTTTCACAGGAATTGGCTCAACGGTGTAGGAGGAGTTCATTGAAATACATACTCCACAAATGTGCAAAAATGCCGAAAAATTGCCAAAAAGGCACAAAATGGCGGATTTGCTGTAGCGCCCCCAAGTGGTTGATTTGATTGGAACTTTTAGGATATGTTCCAGGCAGATATATGTAAACATATCCTACAAGTTTGGTGATGATTGGGTTAAAGCTTATGGAGAGATGGCTATTGATTTCCAGAGCTCCGCCCCTTTGATGTTCATTGGCTAATAGCTTGTGAATGGAACAGTATTTTACAACGGTTTTGATAGGGATTTATCAGCTTGGTGTATGAATGATTTTGGTGCAAATCAGATCTACGGTGTAGGAGGAGTTGGCAAAAACGTTTTTCACAAAACTTAAAATGACATTTTTTCCAGGTGGACTTTAGTAGTCCCAATGGCAATTTTGTAGAGAACACTTGCCTGCATATCTGCGCACAATTATAAGTCAATTGGAGTTACGGTGTTTGTTGTGTGGCCTAAAAACCTGAAGGTGGCGCTAGTGAGCGTGTCCGAAAGCTGAAATGTGCAATTTTGTCAAATTTTTCGCCAATCCCCGCGTGCACACCAATTTTTTTCAACTTCTGAATATGTTCAGGCCCCAAAAAAGGCAGTCGAACTTGTGAAATAATAATAAAAAGAAAAGAAAAGAATAATCTGTTCAATTACAATAGGGACTTCGCACGACTATGTCGGCTCGGTCCCTAAATATATGCATTCATAAACAGCTTTACAACACGTTTAAATAGCTATGACATTGCGTAAGAACAGCGTAGGCTCAGCTATCGAAGATGGCTACTAAGAGGAGATTCTATAGTATACTCATGCCAAATTTGAAGTCTATCTGAAAAATAAATATATAAATGTTTCAAGTTCACCGATCTAAACTGCGGCTTCTCTCCAACACAGGCTAGGCTTTACAGCGGTACACACATCATTTCGCAGACCTCAGTTATGACTAGAGATGCTCAGATTGATCAGACACCAATCATGATCAGCCAATAATGGCTAAAGATAGCTTGATTCGTAATTACTCATGCAACTTTTTTTCCCTAAATGCGGTGCGTGCACATCTAAGCGGAACTTGCCAGTGGTAGCATGAGTTCTCTTGTCTACAACATTGTGCTACACTGCCAGGATCAGAGGCAGTTTTACATTCAGTGTCGTTTACTGAGAACTTGCATAACTCGCGCGCTTTACCCTGCATACAACATTACCGTAATTTCCCGACAATAAGCTGCAGTTTATACACACATTTTCCAAAATTCTGTAAGCTATGCGGCTTGTATGGGTGCGGCCAATACATGGGAAAACTAGAAAAGCACTCGGAGAGCGCAGACCTCTGCCAAGGCAGACAGCGAGTGTTGTAACCAGTGATAGCGTGTACCGATCACCCAAAATGTAATCACTTGTACCTGGTCCCATTGCGGACATTTCCAGAAAATGTCATCCAAATCCGTCCACAACTTTTCAAGTTATGTTGCTAACAGACAGACAGACAAACAAACTCCGGCGAAAACATTACATCCTTGGCGGAGGCAACTAGGGTTGATGAGGTAGGTGTTGTAGGTTAATGTTATTGCAGGCAACAGCTCTCCCTGGTGGGCAAGGATCTGTATGTGCTCGTGTCGTCAACACGCCCCAGTTCCGTTATGTGCACAGCCGGTTAATACTCGTAACAGAGACACAGACCGACCTTGTCTGTTATCTATGCACCTTCACTTGCAACAGTAGGCTATTGGACACTCTGGGATAATAATAATAGTAGATAAAAGTGTCGGGAAATTCATGCACATGCAGTGTAGGGCATTCATTTGTGTGTGTGCTTTCTGTAGACGGTGAAACATGTAGACAACTGCCCATAAAATCTGATTAAAAATGCACGTGTGCCAAGCAGTAGGCCTAGACGGTCTTAACGTTAAGGGGAAAAAGCAAGTTCAAGTCTAACATCAATTTGCAGTGACCACTTGGCTGAAGGGTTTTATATGCCTATTTATTACATAACTAGCCCATTTGAAACTTGTGCAGCCTATATATGGGTGCGGGTTATGTACAATTCAGTTTTTTTAAAATAAATAAATTAAAGGCTTGCGGTTTATCAACGATGCGGCCTATATGCAAGAAATTCAGGTATGCACGCATGCACATTTCAGTACCGAATGACATGTCACAGGGGGCGTTGGTGAACGCATTTAGTAGCATGTTTCAGTCATGGGGGAACCTAAACAGTCCTCAACATACTACACCTGTAATGTAGTGAAATTGTGTTGATGAATCCGATTGCGGGGTAGTCAAAACCGCAATCGCTTAACTTTTACCTTCTGTCATGACGGACCCACAGAACTTCTGTCCAACTTATTAAGAAGTTCCTTTGCCTTTTTTATTATTACCTCCTATTGTTAAGATTCTTATTCTCCTGTTTTACTGAAAACCGATGCACAGCTCCCGCAATATAAGTTTATTTTGTAACCATATTAGTATATATAGTGTATTTTCAAAAAAAGTTTCCCTTGCCCCAAACGAGCAACTATATGCAACATTTTAGTAGCCCGATCACAGAGTATTGTAAGAGCCCGTTATTGCTGCTGGCAACTACGTTTATTAGTGTGGTTGCAAAGCAATCCAAACTATTGTTATCATGCATCTTATAATTTTTTTCCTACTTTATCAACTCCTACAGTTTGAAGGTATTTACACCAAACCACTTCCAAAGAGGCATATATCAGTGCAGTGCGCTACTACTTTTAGAGACCAACCATTGCAGACTTTTTAAAAATTATTTATAATATTAATATTTCATATGGAAAGTGAATACGGCAAAAACGCTCAAAAAAACGGCAAATCAACCACTCCAAACGTGAACACCTGAGAGTCGTCCAATTGCATATGTAGACCGACAGGAAGTCTCCAAAAGGATGTCTCGCTATGACCTCAGGGGCGCTATAACACGTAGTCAAAAATATACAGCAACGTAGCATGTGCCATTTTATAAAAAATACCTTATTTGACATGCTGAAAATAAGTTATGCAAATTAGTCGCCATTGTTCAACAAATTATACAACCTAGAAACAATGTCAAACAAACGGTTACGTTACTTCTTATTACACTGGTGCTAAAATGATTAATGGATTGGAAATATGATTGTTATATATGAGCCGTTTGTCTGTGGGGACCCCCATTTATATATATGCGTTGAACTCCCAGTAGAAGCTAAATGCTAACAACAATGTTCAAACAATTTTTCATGTCATCGCATGGTTGGGCAGGAAACTGCCCAATTGGGCTACTTTTAATCACGTTAGGCTGGAAAAATTAACATTGGTCAGGTACATAAAATTTGGGCTTGTTTTGAGAAAAAAAAGCTTGATTATTATAATAATTTTAACAAACAATCAATACCAATAGACGTGAGACTGACTTTTTTTTATTTGACCCAATAGTATTAAGGGGTGGGAGATGGGCACCTCTCCAATAGTAATTAGGGGCTAGGGAGGGCCATTGTACCTGCCACTCAGACCTATGCGTCACTGAAGGAGATTTGATTCATGATGAATTAGTCAAGCTGGCCTTGACATAGTTCTTAAGCTCTTGTAAGATTATTTCCAATTAAAGTTCTACATAAATGTAAGATCATTTTATGCAAGACTGTGGGGGGACATAAGGCGTTTTGCCTGCAGGTGGGGCTTGAGAGTCAGGTTTGGAGAACTCCAGGTCTGCCGGGTTAATTGGGTCAGATTGTGGGCACCTGCGCGCAATCAGACCTGCCGAGGATTGTATATTTATGTGCCTGCTTCTGTCTTGCAGTAGGGGGAAGGCCAGCGTGAGTGAGAGCTTTTGCCCGGACAATTGCCAGCAGCAACCAAGCCACGTTACGTGCTACCGTTATGATCTTATTTACTGGCACGCTATTATGATTTACTATGATTAAAACTGCCTTTTTGCCAAGAACAACCCTGACTCCGTCCGCTCTGTACTAAGGACCTGTTACAGTGGACCTGTTACAATGTGGGGCAGAACGTGGAGGATCAGTCGCCGTTGGCATACTTGCTGGGACACCTGGCCCAGATGGCTGAGCGACAGGGCTAGCTGCAGCAGGTCCAGAATGAGGTGCTGGCGGAGATCGCCCAGTCCCTGGCGGCAGATCGGGCTATCCTCCAGGTGGGCAGGAGTGGGCTCACCATCTCCTGCCACTCCTGACAGGCGAGGCCCAGCTTGCGGCCCACAGTCTACCGGCCGTGAGCAAAAGAGTCTACGACACTGTCACCAGGGCCATCCGGGAGCGGCTTGGCCTTACCCCGGAAGGGCATCGGCGCCACTTCAGAGCGTTGGTGCTCACCGAGGGGGACCGACCCTTCGCCCAGCAGCTGCGGGACCGAGCCAGGAGGTGGCTGGTCCTGGACCAGAACACAACGGGGGGGATCATGGAGCTGGTTGTCCTTGTCCCCTCCCCACGGTCCGGGCGAGGCATACCGTATCCCGGTGAGCATACAGCGGGGTACGTACCAGGTGCTTCTGGAGTCGGGCTGCATGCAGACGTTGATCAATCAGCGCCTGGTGCTATCTGAGGCATTGGTAGAGGCATCTAGCGCTATTGTGAGGTTTATAAATGGGGATGTTCACAAGTATCCCTTGGTCCCTATCGAAATGAGTTATGCGGGTAGAACGCATAGTCAAGTCGGCGGTTAGTCCGAGCCTTACGCTTCCCCTGATTCTAGGGTTAGATTGGGCTGGGTTTCCACAGGCTGTTAGGGGTACTACGGGGGGCGAACGTGACAGATAGGGACATGCAAGTCATGTGCTGTGTTCTGTGCCGATGCGGGGGCGTCAGACGCTGCTCGAGGGCCGAGGGCGGCGGTGGAACCTCAACCCAAGGTCCCAGTGCCGAGGTTCCCACCAGTGGGGGATTTCCCCCTTGAGCAGTCTCGGGACGCTACCCTACGCTCAGCCTACGACGAAGTGATAGCTATTGATGGTACCTGGGTACAGCCAGACGTAGTGCTCACATTAGGACGTCACCCAATTGCTGGTGCCTAGGAGCCACCGGGAAATTATTTTCCAGGCGGCGTATTATAACCCCATGGCGGGCCATTTGGGGTATGATAAAACACTGAACCGGATAATGGCTTGGTTCTATTTGCCAGGGATTCGGGCAGAGGTATGCAGATGGTGTGCCTCCTGTCCCAAATGTCAGTTGGTAAATACCCCAGCCGTCCCTTGCGGCCCCTGCCCCTGGTAGAAGCCCCTTCGAGCGCATTGGCATGGACATTATCTGGCCAATGGAACGTTTTGATTTGTGTTAGTCCTGATCGACAACCTGACACCTGGAAGCAATTCCTTTGCGCAACATCTCCGAGAGGAGTGTTGCGCAGGCATTGTTTCATGTCATATCACGGGTGGGAATCCCATAAGAGAATCTCACTGACCAGGGCACCAACTTCATGTCGCGCACGTTTAGGGATCTTTGCGGCATGTTGAACGTCAAGGCCATCAGCACAAGCGTCTTTCACCAAGCCACGGATGGCTTGTGTCAACCGGACCTTGAAGTCAATGATCCAAAGTTTTAACATGAAGTTTGTACACCAGGATGCTCGAAATTGGCATCAATGGCTAGACCCACTTTTTGCAGTGCGGGCAGTGCGGGTTTGAAGTGCCTCAGGCATCCACAGGGTTTTCCCCATTTGAGTTGCTCTATGGGAGCAAGCCCAGTGGAGTCCTGGACCTTATCAAAGAGAACTGGGAGGAGGGGTCCAGCGACTGCAAGAATGAAATACAGTATGTCATGGACTTGCGGTCAAAGCTTCACTTCCCTAACACGTGAGCACTTGCACCGAGCCCAGGAGTCAGACACCTGTATGACAGAGGGACCAGATTACACGATCTCTCACCTGGGGACAAGGTCCTTGTACTGTTACCCACCTCTAGCACCAAATTACTCGCTAAGTGGCAATGGCCCTTTGTGGTCACATGGCGAGTTGGGGACGTGGACTACGAGGTAATGTGGTCGGACAGGAGCGAAAGCAAACAGAGCGAAACCAAACAGATATACCACATCAATCTCCTCAAGAGGTGGATGTGGTCCCTGTCGCGCTGGTGACAACGCTACCCGAGAGAGTTTGGGCTGAAGGTCCCTGTTCCAGGTCCCACCCCTCCGGTCGGTTTGAGCGAGGATCTCTCAGCGAGCCAGGAAGCTAACGCTGCGGGGATGCAACTCCAGTTCGCAGACGTGTTTTCACCCCTGCCCGGTTGCACCCCGTTAATTACTCATGACATTGAGACGCAACTCGGGGTAACGGTGTGGACACACCCCTATAGGCTGCCCGTCCATAAACAAAACGATGTGCGGTGCGAATTGGCATCAAACTAGAGTTATGTGTGGTCGAGGAGTCCCACAGTGACTGGTGCAGCCCCATTGTGCTTGTGGGAAAGCCAGATGGGTCGGCCAGGTTCTGTGTAGATTACCGTAGGGTGAACGCCGTTTCAAATTTCGATGCCTACCCAATGCCCCGGTTCGACAAGCTTGTGGACCGGCTGGGCATGGCCACGTATTATACAACCCTAGACTGCACGAAGGTGGTTCAAGGTGCTTCCTTTCGGGCTGTTTGGGGCCCCGGTCATGTTTCAGCGGCTGATGGATGATGTGCTGCGGCCGGATGTGGCAGGTTTGGAGGACTCCAGGTAGGCCGGGTTAATTGGGACCAAGACCTGCAGACCCCAGCAGCAACCAAGACCTGCCAGCAGCAACCAAGCCGCATTACGTGCTACCGTTATCTTATTTACTGGCACGCTATTATGATTTACTGTGATTAAAACTGCCTTTTTGCAAAGAACAACCCTGACTCCGTCCGCTCTGTACTAAGGTTACAATGACTTTTGAGGGTTGTTTTATTTACATATTCTGTGGCTGTATCCCTGCACAACTGCGTGTGTGTAACGTATAAGTTATTAAGCTATATTCAATGAGGCGTTTATTGTGCTCACCATTGGTCTTATGCCTTTTTGTATGTTATGTCATCTCATTGACAAAAGACCCATTTTCTGCTGCTATCAGTGTGTTCTTTACACAGATCTTGTGAGGTTTGTGTGTAGGCCTGTCACGATAACAGATTTTGCTGGTCGATACATTTTCCCAGTTTTGAGACCATTTTCAACTAATATAAGGATGAACTTATTTTTTTACCAATAATAACTCAGCTCCTAATAGCAGATACCGATAACTGACAACACAAACATATCCGTATATATGAACATGATCTAAGATCATGACAGTAATACGATGAACCAACCCAAAAACCTTTGGGTTGTTATTCACACTTGATGCCCGATATGCAGAGGTCTGTGTCGCTCAGACCTCAGTAGAATCAACGGGGGGTTTAGGGGTGCGGGCTATGACGTAGGGCTAGGCGATATGGACCAGAAGACATATCTCGATATCTTCAAGCAGAATATCGATATAAGATAAATATCGATATTT
>JAOPJL010000125.1:14988133-15005720 GCA_027123545.1 Trisopterus esmarkii
AAGGCTTGATGCAAGGTCCTGTACATGTGGAAATTGTTGATGCAGTAGATGAATAACGCTAATATACTAATAACTCTGCACGCTGGACAGAAGATACGTGATCCCCTCCCCCACCTACTTCAGCCAGGTTGCCATCCACAGCTGTACGCAGAGTGTAAAGAAAAAGTGGAAACAGAGCTGAGGAATGTGGAGTATTATGCCACAACTACTGATATGTGGTCAAGAAGAATGACCGAGCAGAATATATGTGAATATTTGGGTGCTGCTGAGCCATAGCCCACCTATTATGTCTGACATATTTTTCAGGTGGGAAGAGGTAGGGTCATTTTATTTTAGTAAGAGTTTATTTTATTACCATTACTTTTCAATTTAATTTACTGTAAAGTTTCTTTTGTATTTTGTTTAACTCATTTAACGTGACAAAATTAAGGATTTTTTGCTCTACTTTAAGTTAAGACAGTCAAAGATGGCTCTTTTAGTTCTTCAGTTGTCCATAACCAACTGCCGTTGGTCAAGGTCTTTAGTTTACATGCATGTTTTAAATACATTTGAAATCAATTCTTAACTCTAGTTTTCATTCTTGCATTAGAGTAATGGCATGTAATGTTTTAATGGTATGATTGTCATGTTTGTAAATATTACTGTTCATTGTGAATATTGCACTGAAGCTTGATTTGAAGAAAATCGTGGATCAAATCGAAATCGCAATATCTACCAGAAAAATCACAATTAGATATTTTCCTGAAATCATTAAGCCCTAGTATCATGAGTATGATACGTGTTGTGGTGTCTCCTGCGGTGGCCCCTGCACCTTTCCTGGGGCCTCATTACAGAAAAAATACTAACTGCTCCTCCTAACTTAAGTTAGGGACTCAAAGATAGGAAAAATCCTATTACAGAAGCAGTCCCTAACTTGTTGCCCGTTTCCTATCTTAAATTTGGCCTTCTATCTTATCTTAACTTAGGAAATCCTAACTGTTCTGTCAATCAGTTTTTTCGATCGGCAATCGTCAGTTTATGTCTGTTTCTGCACTCAGAATGTGAACGAGATTGATAGAATGCGTTACTTTTAACGTTAACAGAGACTGTTGATAAAGGGTCATTGTAAGTTATGTGCCAGATTGCAGATGTCTTTGGTGACCTCCATGAGGCTGGAATACATGCTGTGAAACCGCTGTGAGGAGTGCACTCTTTTACAAGTGGACCATTTATGCTTATTTTCATGCAGGCTGTCAGACTGTTGCCCTGCAGCCTGATATATACACAGAAAACGAATGAAATTTTGAAAATGTTATACTTTGTATTATATTCACAATTTTCAAAAAATAAATATATATTTTTTGGATGTCGTAGTTGAGGCGGCAGGTGTGTGTTGCTCAGGCAGCTGCTAAGCTGTGAGTGCTGTGAGAAAACCCATCATGTGATCTCAGTAGCCTTTCAGCCATTACATTCTGTTGTTACGTGCCTCGTCTTCATTGTCATACAGACCTTCTCGCAGTGCATACAGACCTTCAGCTATTGATTTTGAATTTAGGAGAGGGTGTATGGCCACCTAACTTAGGGATCCTAACTTAAGAAATTCCTAACTTAAGAAATTCCTAACTTAGGATAGTTCTGTAATGGCTAAATTCCTATCTTAAGATAAGATAGGAATTCTTCCTAAATTCCGTTAGGAAACCTCCTTCTGTAATACCAAAACCCCTAAATGCCTTCCTATCTTAAGATAGAATAGAGTTTTAGGGTTAGAAAGTTTCTGTAACGAGGCCCCGACGCTGTCTCCAGTACAGCTGCCGTAGGCTGAGAGAGCCTCATGGAGTGTACCGTTATCCCGGTCTACTGAAACCAAAGTTCCGTTCTCTTACTTCCTCTGAACGCACACACACAACCGTCGGAGACGAGTCCTACTAAAAGGCCACAAAAAGTACTGCCGGTGCGAAAGCGCCTAATATCCCGAAACACGCCCGCCTCTGTTTCTGATCGGTCCGTCACACGCGTCACGCCTGTCTTTGATTCTACGGTCTATGGATTCGACTACCGCACGAAAAACATGAAATGAAGTGAATTGTAGAAGTTCAAATGGCTGCGTTTTCATAAGGTGAGGTAATAGTCATAATCATAATCAAAAAATCGGCCAATTCTACCGCGACACAGCTTTCCGGGTGGCGTCCATGTTTTTCTCCGACGACCGACGCGCAAAACATAATAAAACATAAAAAAGTGTGGGCGTGGCGTCACATCCGAGGTCCGAGTCGGTTCGCAGGGATAATAAAACGCACCATAACCAAAAGGGGGCGTGCCTCCGTGAAATGCCGCAAGAAGGCTGGGAGGAGGGTGGGAGAGGGCTGGGAGATTTCCCCAGTTGCAACTCGGACGGGCGGTGTCCAAGGCATCTGGAACGCACCATCAAACGTCACCCGGAGCCCCGCCTCACAGAGCAGCTGTCCTCGCCGAGAAGACCGAGGTTACTGGCTGCTGCTGCTGGAGGAAATACTGAAGAGAAGGGTATGACTCTGAGTGAAGACCCCCCCACCAAAGCGGTCGACATCTATCGTGACACATGGGTTCGCTTTTTAGGTAAGTACTTCATCGTCTAGTTTAGCCTCCCGGTTCTCCAAGATGACAGTAAACCATTCCTTTGACCCTGAATACAGCTAGCCTGTATTAGCATACCCGGCTAACCAGTTCAACAGTTACAGATCTATGCATGCTTGCTATGACTTTGTAGGACGTTCTTATTTTCACCTGTGTGGTCGCAGGGAGTATTCTACACATGAAGTAATGGTTATATTGTGCTTAGTTTCACCAATTGAACGTCTTTAACTTAGATTTACTTAGCTTAACTTAGTTTTTTTTAATTGACCACCAGACAGTACAGCAGGGACCAGCAGGTCCTTCTGCTGCCTGATGCTGTCTGTATTGGAACTGATAAAAAACAATCATCACTCAACGATGACCTCTGAGGGGATACATATTGATTCATGATGGTTGAAACATAGGGCTATTTCGTTGGACTACTTATTGATGTATAATATGTTATATGATGTACAATTAAAATGAAAGACTGGCCCAAGCTTTGACCCCAACAAACCATTATTCTGCTTTGGTCAGCAGAACACACTACCTACTGAAGATGCTCATCATGTCACTTCCCTCCCCCTCCCGTCCAAGTATCTTGGTGCATTTTAAATGGCTGGGCCCACTTGGGGTTAACATTCAAGACTGTTTACGACTATGCTTCAAGCCAAAACTTTTCATAATGGGTAAAAATCTAAAGTCTGTTGTTGAGCGTCATCTCATAAATAAACAACCTTGTGCTGATATTGTTAACTGCTTTGTTTGGATGTTGACTTGTTAGCTGCTCTTGTAGTTACTTAACCAGAAACCTTTTGGGCAGAGAGGGTTATATTCTGTCACCTATATTCAACACCATAACAGAACATAACAGCATAACAGCAAATTAACATAATTTTTTGAAACGGAAACAGCAAGTCTATTGTGCAGTCTTTTGTATTGTGTAGCAGTAAGGAAAGATCATTACTGTGGTGGTATAAAGTTTCATTTACATCTAAATATGTTAATACTGAAGAACTGAGGGAAAAGGCGAGTGCAAGGCCAGAGTGGTTTTCAGGGTTAACACAGTGCATATATGCTGTCGCTGTGCTGACATGGGAAACCTAGCTCAATGGTCAGAGAAAGGAGCAGGGGTTTACTGTACTGCCTACTATCGTTACTATCTGACCTCACCGATGCAGTACAATGAGCTCACAGATCTACACTGGGCTTTAAATTGTATTGTTTACTCAGGCAATAATTACTCGTAGACTACTGTTTTAAACCGCAAAGACAGAGACATATTAGAAGTAAAAAAAAACATTATTTATTGGTTGGTAAATTCAATGGTCAAAGAAAGAAGCAGGGGTTTACTGTACTGCCCCAGGGTGTAGAACAAGACCAAGTGGACGGGGTATTAACGGACAGATAGGATACTAAATAATTAATGATAAGCCTCTTTTTCAAACTTCTTGTCCTGCTATTGACATCTGGGATAGCTCGTCCAGCAGCATAACTGATTACCAAGCAGACTGACCTCTGACCTCTATACTTGTCCATCTGCAGGCTATGCCAACGAGGTGGGCGAGGCCTTCCGGGCCCTGGTGCCGGTCAGCATGGTGCGGGCCACCTACGGTGTGGCCACCGTCTATGTCACCGCTGATGCTGTGGACAAGGGGAAGAAGGCGGCGGCGGTGAGTGTTAACAGGAGTACCTGAACAGAGGAGGATCACGTTACTCCTCTGCTGCAGCAGAGGCAGGACAGCGTGGGTCTGTGTCACCGACTCTCCGCTATGCAGCCTACTGTTCGTTGTCCCTCACCAGGTGCTCGACCCCACTGGTATCTGAATCCACTGTGAGGCGCTTCGAGGCGTCGGCCAGATAACAGTAATAAACAGTAATAAACAGTAATGAACAGTAATAAACAGTGAATGAGTGAATGAGTCCAAGACAAACAGGGTTAAGGAATCAACAGTAAGGGGCTGATGGCCAGGACCCGGGCAACAGTATCTGGGGATCAGTAAACTGTTCTACTGACTGTTCTGATCCGGTCAGTGAAAAACCTAAACCTTTTTAGCCATTCCATCCTCCTGTGTTGGTTATTTGGCACCGGCAGAACTGGTGAACGTCTTCAATCTATGAACATAACATGAGCAGTGGTTGCAGCCTGTGCCTTTCTGCGTGTTTCATTATGTGTAATGGGTTTTACTGAATCCAACAGTTTTAGTATTGAATGTGTTGAGGTTAGGGGTGTACATCTCTGGTTTGATCACAAAACAATATTAAATCGATTCATTGGACAACGATACGATATATACCATATTTAGCATTTTATTTCCATTCCGTTTCTTCAGATATAAAAAAAAAAAACAATCCAAAGAATAAAGTGCCACATTGCATTTAAGTGCAAAAGGCTTTTTTATGGCTTAACTCAAGCATGTAATGATCTTTCATTTTTAACATGGACCATTCCCAAACTATCTGTGTGGATAGTTCTCTTCCAAAAAAAAACATCCCTCACAATCATCTTGGCTGTGTGGATTAACCGTGTTGCCAGATTGGACAGTCGGGCGTAAAATCTGCCCAATCTGGCAACACTGTTAGCCGTGATGCTAGTAGCCAAACTGAAACTAGACATCCTCGTTTCAGTTTTGCGCTCACACATGCGCTCGCTTTCTCTGCTTGCCTCGTTTAACCGGTGAACGCGTACGTGAGTGGCTTGGCGTGCTTGGGCGAAATAGTGTCACAAACATCCATGCAAGGAGATTGTCAAAATAAAAGCGTATAATACAGCGATCTGCATCAATGTTTTGGCGTTGCATCGATGCAGTTGGATCGTTCGCCAATCAATCGCTGTATCATCTACCCCTAGTTGAAGTGTGGTTGTTCTTCCCCATAGGCCCATGGAGACGGCCCTGGGAGGACAGCAAAGGTGGCTGCTGCTGTGGTCGACACCTTTGTGTGGCAAGCCCTGGCGTCTGTGGCCATCCCCGGCTTCACCATAAACCGCGTGTGTGCCGGCTCGCTCTACCTGCTGGGCCGCACCACCAAATGGCCCCTGCCCGTCCGCAAGTGGACCACCACGGCCATCGGCCTGTCCACCATCCCCTTCATCATCACGCCCATAGACAGGTGAGGGGGTTAAGACTCGCTGGGACCTGCAGTAAACCCTGTCCACCATCCCCCTCATCTTCACACCCATAGACAGATGAGGGGGTTAAGACTCGCTGGGACCTGCAGTAAACCCTGTCCACCATCACGCCCATAGACAGATGAGGGGGTCCAACCCTGTCCACCATTCGTATCATCATCATAAAAGAAATGCAATCTAAACAGTCTGCAAGGTTTTAGAAACAGCCCCATTGTGTTCAGTAGGAGCAGCAGGAGGAGGGGTGTGGTTGAGCAATGTGGTTGAAATGAATGCTTTGACACGTTCATGCGTGTATGTGTAGCATTAGCAGTGGGCTGTATCATCGTCTCTGACCAGACCGCTGAACGCAGTGAACACGTCTTCTCATGTCCTGCAGATCGGTAGACTTGCTGCTGGACGCCAGCCTGCGAAAGATCTACGGGGGAGGAGAGAAACAGGACTGAGTGGAAGACCCAAGAGGAGGAGGAGGAGGAGGAGGAGGAGCTGTGGAGGCCTGACACATGGTCCTGCTCATGGTCCTTTGTCCAACTGTGCAATGCAGTCCTGGTTCTTCATGGAGTACATAATGTAACGGTTTTATCAACAAATACATCTTTATTAATGCGTCCACACAATATACAGATGAATACATTATTCTTGTTTACCATGCCGATATTGATCATAAAAATATTTTTAGATGCTTTGTGAAAGACTTTCCAAAGGATGTAAAAATAAATGATAAAAAACAAAACAAACCCCATTTCAATAACTTTAGGCATATTTCACCAGTACATCTCATCTTGGACTAGCAGTCATTTGTTTAAAATCACATCTGAAAATAATGTAAATGTGTACTTGGTGGTGGTAGTAAATGTGTACTACGTGGTGGTTTGAGCCATACTACTCTCTGCTGTACTGACAGCATGGTGTCCACCATGTTCCACTCTTCCTGTAATATTTCTACTTGTTTCACTCTATGTGAAGCATGACCCTATACTGTATACTGTTTCACTACATGTGAAGCATGTCCCTATACTGTATACTGTTTCACTCTATGTGAAGCATGACCCTATACTATATACTGTTTCACTACATGTGAAGCATGTCCCTATACTGTATACTGTTTCACTACATGTGAAGCATGTCCCTATACTGTATACTGTTTCCCTCTATGTGAAGTATGTCCCTATACTATATACTGTTTCACTACATGTGAAGCATGTCTCTATACTGTATACTGTTTCACAGTCCGGTTACTGCTGGTCCACACAATGTGCTCACTGGTGAAGCCATTTCATTAAGCACAAGACTTTTGTTTTTTACCCATAGCAGAGTGTATAGTCCATTGATTATCGTATGCCTTGACATTAAGGTGTACTTTATTTTAATGTTTGTGACATCTAGTCACGATTTATGTTAATTAAAAAAAACAAAACAAAAAAACTTTAGATGTAGGAAATATGTGAATGATGACACTGGCTGTTGTTACTATCTGACCTCCCAGATGAACCATGAGCTCCCAGATGTACACTGGGCTTTAAGTGGTATTATTTACTCAGGCTATAATACATGTATCGTTCAAGGTATTTTGTATTATACTTGTTGTATAAAAGAGGAGGGTGGCAAAGACAAGTGTACAAACAAATATCTATATTTTTATTACTGTTGGGTGGAGGTATCTACTGTAGCTATGCAAGGGAAACATGGGTGGGACCTGTGAACTGGGCATTCAACTATACAGGAATTATTCAAGTACACTTTTTAACCATCTCTTTTCTTTTCTTTGAATGTTTGTTCTGTTGCACATTGTCAAAACTTTGTTTACTTTTAAGTGACACGTCAATAAATCAGAATGAAAACCTATTGGTATATTTTCATATTTCAGTTTGATATGAAAGCATGTTTTTTGTAGGGGTCGTTTCTGTAATTACTCGTAGACTACTGTTTTAAACCGCAAAGACAGACATTTTAGAAGTCAACAAAAATATAATTTATTGCAGCAATTAAAAATTCCAAAAATACATGCGTAGCCGAAATGTAGGCGATCAAACGCCGACACCTTATCACAAGGAATATAATGAAATCATGTAATCCCAGTGCTCGGTGGGAGGTCGTTTGCGAGCTGCTCTTGCGTCTCCCTCTGATTTTAATTCAACCATCGTGGTTAAAATGTCCTCAAATTGATCAACGACAGAAGACATACTGAATGAGTCATGCTGAGACCAGCGGGGTCGGAGAGTGGCCGTGGGCTGAATCCCCGAGGAAACGAGGCCCGACTATGCAAGAAAAAACGTCACTTAAATGTATCATGCCAGTTCAATCAAAGATGAATCGATTGCCACCACATCTGATACAAACGATCAACCAGAGCATTGTTTAACCACTCTACAGACAGACCCTCCCGCTCTCACACTATTCTATGATGAAAAGTTTATGAAAGCAAATCCCGTCTACCCCAGAGAGAGGGGAAACCGAAGAGTCCAATGTAAATACATGACCATGATGATGAGTCTGACCGAGGCAGCTGCCACCAATTCTACTAATCAGACAATGAGTTCCACTAAATACCAATATGTATGGTTTGTTTTGTAGGCCTATGTAGAGCTTTACCAGAGCTTAGCAATGGCTAGGTTTTTCAACGTGTTGGTGGCTTTATATGTAGGCCTAGCTGTAGTCCAATCAGGTAATATCAAAAATATCCTATATTTCACAACTTTCTTTATTGTAAAAATAAATACTCCGGGAGTTGAATGACGTGAAATATATTACCCTCGTTTTCACAACTAGATTTTAAACGAGCTTCACGCGCAGACGGGCTGCCCTACCACTACCGCGGACGATGGATCCTCCCCAACGACGGTCATCCACACGGGGAACAGTCACTAGAAGACCCGCTGGAGGCCCCGCCCGCCTGGCCCGCTGGGAGGCAGACCTCTGCTCTGGAGTTCACCGAGCAGGAGGCTCCACACGGGACCGAGCAGGAGGCTCCGCACGGGACCGAGCAGGAGGCTCCGCACGGGACCGAGCAGGAGGCTCCGCACGGGACCGAGCAGGAGGCTCACGGTCTGAAGGAGCAGGGTGAGCAGAAGCATGTCGGCCTACTGCAGTTCCCAATCCCAATCAATATTCATTTTATTAATCTTTCACCCAATATTTTTGTTATTATTAATCTATTTTCTAATAACTTGATGTTGAACTTGATGTAACCTTGTTTCCTAACGTATCCTCCCTTGGGGTTTGAGTTTCAAACTAAATCGACCTGACATGACTATTTGATTCTTATTAGATGTTGAAGACTCCACCGTGTGGAAGGGTTTAGTGCTGGCCGCCGTCCTGCTGGTGTCTGCTGTGGCCGCTCTCAGCCTGGTCTACTACCTGTGCGTCTGGAGGGGCGGGCGGGTCCACTACCAGCCCCAGTACGACCTGTCCTCTGGGATGTGAACCATCCCACACAGCAGGAGACTCCTGTAAAAGCGCTTAATTTTGGAGCAATAAAATTACTTTGAAAATGGTAAAATATGCGCTAATTTCTGAAAGGACTCTATTGTTATAAACTTGTTGCATGAATTTAATATCTGCTTTAGTTTTGCGATATCCTTCTCGCTGTCATTCCAACCATGCAGTTCACTCTACACACCACTAGAGGACCCACTTTGTTGGTGACCAGTTTATTTTTCTAGATCCATCAACTGGCATTTGTGATTGCCAAAATATAAATGCAACCTTTGCTGACTTTTACAGGTGGACATTACGGTGAACTCGTGGTTTAGAACTTCGGTACCATTTATTAGGCAGTAGATTTAGCATTTTCTGGCTTGACTTCATCTTTACTCAAATAATGTGAAGGTCATTTGAACTTCATATTTGTCATTTTCCTAAACGAAACCCCTTAAATTGCAAAGGGAAACTAATCAGCATGTGTATTTCTCTGGTTCCCTTCCATTTTCTTTCACCTTCAATGTTCTAAATTGGTGTTCTCAACGGTATCCTATATTTTTAGGATGCTGTAAGTGTAAGTTGTATGCCTGTGGAGAGTAAGGGTTCAAAACCAAGTCTCCCACGAGCATCAGGTGGTGTTGAGGACCAAAAAGCTGATGAATGAATGCCCCAAAAAAACCACAAACCCTCAGCACACTCCATTCTACAGAGCAGAAACCCCTCACTCACTTTGCTTTATTTTGGGATTTGGACAAATCTTTAACATTAAAACATATTTTTTCATTCTATACTCACTTTAAAACATACTTATGTGTGTATGTTTTAAAGTGAGCTGTCCGGCAATTCAAAGTTGTTTTTTTTACCTAAGAGTTTAAAATATTTCCAACTGGATACTTTGATCTACACTGCTCAAAAATTTAAGGGAACACTTCAAACCTAATGAAATATTAGTTTAAAGGAGACATGGTGTTTTCCTAACAAGTTAACATAGTATGAGTTCCAGAAAACATGTTTTTGAAACTGTTGGACTGCTGGAAATAGCTTTTAGGGAAAAATCTTGCCTACCGTTATTCCCCTCTGTTTCGGTCCCTGATTCTGGGGTCTAGCTTTAATGCAAATGTCCATTGACCAATGAGCTGTCAGAGTGAGCCACAGCATGGAGGAGAAGTAATTTTTGCTGTTTGTGGACACCCAGAGCTCTATATCTATATAATATAATATTATAGGTATTTATTTAATATATAATATCACGGCCAAAAGCTATGTGGGACTGTGGTAGATCAACCGCATTTAACACTAAAACATAAACAAGAGTTTGAGGAGCAGGAATGACAAAATACTTAATAAGAACAAAGCTGAGTATGACAGAGAACTCAAGGGATGTTTAAGACCCCTGCTTATATATCCATCCTATCCATCCAAGAATGTTAACTTATCTATACCCTTGTTACTAATATGGTTGCCTGCCCACACAGAATGCTGATAAGTTGTCTTTAGTTAGCTTGGACCGGTCAGAAATCATTATTTGAGATACACTTTTATCATATGCCGACCTTGTGCCTACGCTGACGTTAGTGCACCCTGATCTTTGACCTCTGTCTCTGGCCCGTGGACACTCACACTGGCTCCACATCCACAGAGGTGAAGCAACCTGCATTCTTAAGATATTTTCCACCATTATTATATTTATATAGCATATAGGCCTGATAATAATTATATTTTACCATGCAATGTAGGGGTAAATTTCCTCCATAGGCCTTGGATGATATAAAGAATGAATCATGAATCATAAAGGCTGCGTCTGACGGTACTTCCACAACAAGTAAAGACTTGTAGTGGGGGTTATCTCGGCAATGGTTGAGAAGAATTGGGGGAAAGGAACTTTGGCCTTGACTCTCTGAGGTCCAGATTGAACCGCGACATGGAGCTCCCCAGCTGGACTCCAGGAGGAGCTGCCGGACTGCGGCGGGTGCTCTAGCGGCAGTCCGTACAAAATCGTATCTATGCTCAAATGGGCCTGCTTCCTACGTAGGAGTAGGCACCGAAACTGACTCGCTCATTTGGTAACTATAGGCAGGGTTCTTTCAGAAATCCATATCTCACTAAAAAAAACATATACAGACTTATTTCAAAGTTTGTACGCGTGTGGCAGCACGTGTGGCAGAGACCCAAAACAACAGCCCAAATCCCAGGAAAAGTGTTGTTTTCATAATATGTCCCCTTTAATATATTCATTACATAGTGGAATGCGCTGAGAATATGCATAACATAAACATTAGAATGATCAATGGAAATCAAAATCATTAACCCATGGAGGTCTGGATTCAGAATCATCGAAAAACTGATCACAGGCCTTCTCTGAAAATTCCTCAAACAATTAAAAATGAGTCTGAGTGTGTGTGTGTGTGTCTGTGTGTGTGGCCTCCATGTGCCTGTAGGTACTCCCTACAACGTCTGGGCATACTCCTAATGAGACACTCCAGCCACATGAGGCTGAGCATTGTCATGCATCAAAAAGAAACCAGGGCCCACTGCACCAGCATATGGTCTGACAATGGGTCTGAGGATCACATATGGTACACGGTACCTACTGGCAGTCACTGTACCTCTGGCTAGCACTGTGCGGCCCTCCAAAGATATGCCTCCCCAGACCATCACTGACCGATCACCAAACCGGTCATGCCATGTTTCAGGCAGCAGAACGTTCTCCACAGCCTCTCCAGAATCGGTCACGTCTGTCACATGTTCTCAGTGTGAACCTGCTTTCATCCTTGAAGAGCACAGGGCGCCAATGGAGAATCTGCCAATCCTGGTGTTCTCTGGCAAATGCTGATCGGGTTGGACAGTGTTGGGCTGTGAGCACAGGCCCCACTCGTGGACATCGGGCCCTCATACCACCCTCATGGAGTATGTTTCTGACTCCATGAGTTGTAAGCAGAAACATGCACACTAGTGGCCTGCTAGAGGTCATTCTGTAGGGCTCTGGCAGTGGTCCTCCTCTTCCTCCTTGCACAAAGAAGCAGATAGCAGACAGACCATGTCTCCTGGTAGCTCCTGACACTGTGCTGGGAGACACATCAAACCTTCTTGCCACAGCGTGCATTGATGCCATCCTGGATGAGCTTCTGTGGGTTGCAGACACCGCCTCATGCTACCTCTATTGGTAAGGGCACTGGCAAAATGCAAAAGTGACTATGAGTCAGAAAAGATGAGGTCAGGGAAATGGTCTGTGGCCACCACCTGCAGAACCGTTCCTTTATAGGGGTTGTCTTGCTAAATGCCTCTCATTTCTACCTTTTGTCTGTTCCATTTGCACAACAGCATGTTCAATAGGCTGTATGCGGTCGGCAGTAGCTCAGGAGGTAGAGAGGGTTGGCTGGTAACCGCAAGGTGTCGTGGTGTTGCTGAGCGAGACGCCTCACCCTGACAGCTCCTGACCAGCTGGCTGTCGCCCTGCGTCGTTGACTCCGTCATTGGTGTGGGAATGTGTGCATGAATGGGTGAATGTCAGTCAACACTGTAAAGCGCTTTGCATAAAAGCGCTAAATAAATGAGGACCGTTTATATGCACACAATACCCCTTGGGTCACACTTTTCGGTGGGTCTCAGAATTCAGTGAAACACCGGAACCGGATTTGTAGAAGCATTCTAAGACCAATGCGGAAGTGTTGCGTGCATAGAGCCCTTTGATTCAGAATCAGTGTTGCTTTCTAACTGGACAGGTTGATATCCCAGAAGTGTGATGGACTTGGAGATGCATTGTTATGTGTTCCCTTTATTTTTTTGAGCAGTGTATTTAGGGTCTACACCCGATTCAACATTAAGTGGACTGTGAATACTGTAATCTACTCAAGGTTTATATCCTATTCAACATGAGGTGGTCCATGTATACAGTCATCTATTTAGGTTTTGGTTCCCACCTTTCTGACAAACAATACTGAATGTTTTTCACTTATTGAGCTGTGCACAGGGTTATTGCATTCTTTGGCATTTTATTTAGTAATTGTTTATAAAGGTAATTACAGTTGTGGACGTAAAAAAAAGCAGGAGGTTGGATCAACTTTAGTGTAGAAAATAATTTTTAAATGGTTGGGTTGGCTATAGCTTTGGTTTCGGTCGACATTATTGCAATGTCTAACCCTCCTAATCTCAACTTGACTCTTGCTAGTGTTCACTGAATCTAGTTTCCTGTTCCGAGTTCTTCCTGGGTGAGGTTTAGCAGGGTGGTTTGACTCATCTTGATAATCTCAAGAATCTCAATCGGTCTGGCTTTTAGCCAACACAACCAGTCATCTCCACGTTACACTTCTACATCAACCTATGTCACTGAATACTTGGCAATACCCTTTAAAAAGATAGGACGGTTATTGTGCGGTAAAGTGTGGTGAAATACACTTCCCTCATTCTGAATTCCCTCACCTTATTAAATTAATAAGTGTCTCAGGGTTACAATATTTGGTATACATCATAATGTGCTGCTAACACACTGTATATGTTGCTCATGTTGCTCATCAACAAATCTACAAATGGTCTACTGTTGCTCTTTGAAATACCCCCTCCATTTCAGCTTCGGTAAAATAAAAATACAATAAATTATAGCATCCAAATATAAAATATGTTAACTCTGCTAACGCTGGATTACTTGCAGTAAAGGCAGTGTTTGTTAAACATACAAATACAAATTACTTCACAGGTGTCACATTTCATATTAACTCACTCAGCCTCTCAAAATCTCTCAGCACTGCTCTGCCACGCCCACATCCACGGCTGAAGTGCCCTTGAGCAAGGCACCTAACCCCTCACTGCTCCCCGAGCGCTGTACTGCAGCTGCTCACTGCTCCGGGTTAGTGTGTGCTCACTGTGTTCACTGTGTGCTCCGTGTGTTTCACTAATTTTTCAGAGAGCAGAGACCAAATTCCTCGTATGTGAGAGCATACGTGGCCAATAAGCTGATTCACTGATTCACTGATTCACAAAATATTAAACATATTGAATGAGAAAATCTCATCTTCCCTTCACACAAGAATTGGTGTTGCATTCCAGAAATGGAATGAACTGAAACATCCCAATGGACAAACGCATCAGGCTGGCTACTAGAGGGAAGTTTCTAACTACATGTGTCCGATCTCGCCTCCTCTATAGTGTTCAAGCCTGGGAACTAACAGAGTATGAACTCAGTAAGGTTGAGGTATTATGGCAAGGGTTTCTGAGAAAGATGGTACGAGTTGGTTTTGAACGGAAGAATGCTCCTAGTCCGAGTGACAGAAGAAAGCATATTGATCCAAAATGACAAGTCAAAGGTGACCGGGGACCTCATTTCTAAATCTCTGCGTAAAACCCTCCCTAAAACATTGCGTACGCCAAAACCTCAGAATCGTTCGCACAAAAATATTCTGATCTATAAAACCGTGCGGCACACACCTGTACGCGCTCTTCTCGTTACCAATATGTGTTCAATTTTGCACTTGTGCAGGAGCGTGCAGGAACGCCATGCTCATCCCATAATAGTCCTTAAAAGGTCAATGCTAATTAATCAATGAATATTCCTAGTATATAAGGACCCTTTGCTGACCTATGATTACACAGGAAAATGGATACACCTACGCCCAAGAAAAACGTGTTTGAGTCTCATACCCCTCGCCAAATCCTTGACCAATGCCAAAGCTGCATTTTAGCTTGTTAGAATACAGAGGCACCAGGAGCATTATTTATAGGCCAATAGGATAATTAATTACCCTAGCCTATTGGCTAATTGAATGTAGGCCTACATATATATGTATCAGACTAATTACTGATCTAAGTGATACAGTTGGTCTGGCCAAGCATTGGGATTTTAAATGGTCGTAGTGAACATAATATTTCCTAAATTCATATTTCATAATAGGTGCTTTTTATAAAATGTATAAAGAAATCTGAAGTGATATACATTAGGTATCCAAAGTTAGAGTGTTCTTCTTCATCTTCTTTTTTAGCTAATTGGCAGTTTGCAACCTGATATGGTGCATTACCGCCACCAACTTCCTGTTGTTGTCTCCGGAGATTCCCGTTTGTAAAACTTTGTGGGACCTTTAATCCTGGGAGAAAGGATGCGTAGAACCGCACACTCTACCGCATGGATTTTTTAAATTATAAATCACGACATTGCCGGTGAAAGATGCGTACGCACATTTCCTCCGTTTCCACAACATTTTCGTGGGGAGAGACCTATATAAATGAGGCCCCTGGACTGGAGTTTCAAGTTCTCTAAACAGCTGTGCTTAATATAACTGATAATATAACTCCCAATACATGACTTTTGCTACCTACAACATCTTAAATATGTAGGTCATGTATGTAGACTGGACAAAAGTGCTACAGACGTGCTACAGAAACAAGTTATATTTGACCTGAGGACACCAAGAAAGATTTTGACTCGGATAAAGAGGCTGCTGGACATCAATGTTCAGAAGGCCAGGAGAATCTTCTTCTTTAATCCTTTTGGCCCCCTTGGTAGCATAGGGCATCCACCATGGATCTCCACCTCACTCTACTCAGCGCGATGGTCTTTGCTTCTTGCCAGGAGGTCCCTGTCTTGGTCAGTTCATCAAGCATGGCCCGCTTCCAGTTGGATTTAGGTCTTCCTGGCTTCCTCTTGCCTTGGGGATTATAGTCCAGAGCTTGCCTTGCTATATTCCTCGCATCCTTCCTGTGTGTGCCTGATACATCCCCACTTTCTGGATTTGATGTGTATTTGCTCCTGGTGCATGCGTCTCCACAGGTCTACATTTGATATTTTGTTGGGCCACCAAATTCTCAGTATGCATCTGAAACAGTTGTTAATCAACACTAGTAGATAGAGACTATCAATGATAGATTTGGTGGTTTTCCAGGTTTCACAGCCATAGAGGTGGACACATATTTTACATTTGTATCGAAGATTCTGATTTTGGTGTTTCTGGAGAGATGGGTAGAGAGCTATACAGGTCGGAGTATTCTAAAGGCATGTCTTGCTTTGCTGATGCGCAGCTGGACATCATTATCAGCTCCTCAATCTGTGCTGATGTTGTTTCCGAGGTATACAAACTCGACTACATCTTCCAGGTTCTGTTGAGGTTGATGGAGATAAGGAAGAGTATGGGTCACAGTAGACAGACTTTACGTACTCCTGTCTTTATAAGGAGGGTGTCTGAGAGCTTTCCATTTGAGATGACTTGATACATGCATTTGACGATGTTGACCACTTTTATGGGTATTCCATTATGTCGGAGCAGCTTCCACAGAATGTTTCTGTCTAGACTCAAAAGCCTTTTCGAAGTCGACAAAGCTGAATAGTGACGACTGCCATTCGACTGCCATTCGATGCACGCAATTATTATTATGAGGTTTTTTTCCGGAAACCTGCTTGTTCTCTCCTGAAAAGCTTGTCTAGTGCTTCTTGCATTCTGTCTAGGATAATACGGCAGAGGATTTTGCTGGGGACTGAGAGTAGCATGATGCCTCTCCAGTTTTTACATTCACTGAGGTTTCCTTTCTTTGGGACTGAGACAATTATCCCCTCCTTCCAATCATTGGAAATCTCTTATTTTTCTCAGATGTAATTTAGGAGCCCATAGAGAATATCAGTGGTGGCGTTGATGTCTGCTTTCACTATCAGGTGGGATGATGAATAGACTCCCCCCAGACACTCCCCCAGGCACAGAGGAAGCTGTGTTGATGTTGGACCATCAACCAACATCAACCGTCAACTGTGGTATGACATCCAAGGAGGAAATAAGGAGAGCCAGCAAAAAAACTGAAGCTGGGCAGGGCACCAGGGAAAGAGAACATCCAACCTGATGTACTGACACCAGGCCAGGAGAATGGTTGGATTTTTCACACAAAGATAAAACCTGATATTCAATACAATTGTCTTTTAAATGTATAGCCCTTGATCCCAGGTACAGTCTCAAGCAGCAGGCCATATATGACCCTAAACCTAATATATGACCCCCCCCCCGCCAGAGGGCAAGAAAAAACTCCCTTAATTAGCAAGGAAGACACCTTGAGAAGGAAGGCAGAGTAGGGGAAGCCCTCATTTTAGGGATGATCAGGTACGCAATGGGTGCCATAATTGGCATGAATACAGGGCAGGCAAAATATTTTAAATCGGTGATAGGATGCTAGCCGGTTAACCATAAGGAGAGTCTAGGCATCCAGTCGCAGTCACTGCAACATGCTAAAACAGATAGAATATTGAATTAGAGGGGAAAATCCATACAAAAAATGTAGACACTGTAAACTGTAAACCCGAGTGTAGTAGTAAGTAATAAATTGGAATAGTAGTGAAAACTTAAAATCTGTTTAGAAACTTTACTAATTTAGACATGTTGAGTGTCAGTGGCATTTTCTTTCTTTTCTGTTTATTAAAATTCGACAGACAGGTAGGGGGGGGCCAGGTGGTGGAGGGCTTTGAAGGTGAGGAGGAGTATCTTGAAGTTGATGCGCTGTTTG
>JAOPJL010000125.1:15104891-15117223 GCA_027123545.1 Trisopterus esmarkii
GTGTGTGTGTGTGTGTGTGTGTGTGTGTGTGTGTGTGTGTGTGTGTGTGTGTGTGTGTGTGTGTGTGTGGTCCACTTTTGCTATCTGTTTAGAAAAGATTGAAATTAGACATCTGCTACTCTGATCTGCCTTAGGAGAAATCAGAAGGGAGGGGAGGGGCAAAGGGGAAAGAGAGCTGGAAATGGCAACAAAAAAATGCAAGAAAAGGCTGGTTGTGTTTGGGGTGTGGGTGAGGAGACACCTGAGAGCACAGTAGGCCGAACCCCCTGTGCTGAAGAGAATCACAAGTCAGCCAGAGCAGTGGCTCTACCTCATTCCTGAAATTGACACCAAGGATGACGTAGTAAAACCAGAAATCATCCCAGCTCGCCTCCTAACTAAGCACTGGGCTCAATAATGTCTTTCTATCGCAAAGAAAGAGAGGAATCTTTTCGGGCACTGCATAGAAGTCAGACCTTCATGCTCAAATGCATGCAGATTAGCGATTTTGAAACGCACAATAAATAAACACTCAGCGAGTGTTTATTTACTGCGTGTTTCAATGGACAAAAATAAAGCGAATTTTGGAAATCTTTGAAATGACGTTAGTAATTTAACGAAATTACCTTCAATTAGCCAGGACTACAAGGCTCGGGTGAGGGTTAGCATCATTGTTTTGGTTTTCCCTCCATGGACCCCGGTCTTCACTTGTCGTCTGGACGCGGATGGACCCGCCGGACCGCAGGGGGCGCTCGGGCCCGCGCGACCCGACCGGCGGGCGAGACCAGCGACCGACAGGGGGCGCTAGAGACCAGTGACCCACAGGGGGCGCTAGAGACCAGTGACCCACAGGGGGCGCTAGAGACCAGTGACCGAAAGGGGGCGCTAGAGACCAGTGACCGACAGGGGGCGCTAGAGACCAGCGACCCACAGGGGGCGCTAGAGACCAGCGACCGACAGGGGGCGCTAGAGACCAGTGACCCACAGGGGGCGCTAGAGACCAGTGGCCTCACAACAGGGCACACAACCCAGACGCTGACGTTACTTAATTTTTTATACATTTTTAAGGTTTATTTTAAGATTTATCATTCTTATTGTATAGTCAGACGCGAATGTGTTTTTCGTAGGCGGAGAGCGGCTGTAGACAAGATATGAATGAAGGCATGATGACGTAGATCTGGCTGGCTTGCGAGTTTGACTGACAAGGCTGCCTGTCCAATCCTGGCGCTCGAGGCGGGGCTCCTCCCGGACTCCCGCCCCCCTGACGTCACTGTCCGGCGACCGCGTTCGCTTTGTTTGTTCCGCACACGGAGGCAGCGCCGCCCCCTTACAGATCCTACCGGTGTGTTTAAAACCTACTGTTGTTTATTTTGTATGAAACAACGATTGGTCAATCATGAGCACATTTAAAGATCTCAAAATGTTTTTGGAATCGTCGTTAAATGAGATCTTTAAGGCCACGGTGAACGACATACTGAACTCGGTCGACAAGACCTTGTCGGAGTATCAGGGAAAAATACAACGAATCGAATATGAAAACGAAGACCTGAGGAGGATGTTGTTCACAAAGAACAACGCAGAGTGTCCGCTAGCAGGTAGCGTGTTGTACAGATCTCAGTACTGAACTGGTTTTAGTGACTCATTAGTCTCTGACCTTTAGTGGACTCCCTGTCTGCTGCTTTCTGATCACCTCCTTTCATTGTTTTCTCTAATAGACAGTTAAAGACGGGTGTTTTTCATCCAATAATCGTTGAATATTTCTTTCCACAGACCCAAGTGATGAAGAGTTTGTCGGGTCGTGCTCGGCATCAAACAGGAATGCTGTCACCATGACGACCCATCAGGAGACCTTCAAAATGTCGATACGCAGCAGTGACAAGAAGAGCTCCAGGAGGAGACATAAAGACAAGATGAGAGAAGTTAAAGGACCAAACCATTATCCACCGCAGTCTGAAGAAATGACAGTGGAACCCAACGTGCCTGATGCCACGGCGTCCATCAAGACAGAACCCAACCTAGAGGACAGCAGCGCTATCGATCTGTCCAAGCCCCCGTCCCCAGTCAACCTGACCATGAGACCCGTTAAGCCTGACGCCCCCGGCATACCTCACGGTAGTCCAGACGTTCATCACTGTAGTCATGACGGATACACATCTCCGTGTTCTGACCGGGACCAGGACGGAAGTGAAAGCGAGGTCCGAGTTGCTGGGGGCGACGCAGAGGGGAGGAGTCAGCTCAATGACCCACATGTCATCAAGGCAGAAGTCAACGGGAATGCGCCATGCAGCAGCGGTGAGGAGGAAGACTGTTACCAAGACACAGCAGAACGCCTGATGGATGCTGTGACTCACCCCCGCAGGCGGGGCCAGGACGAGGAGAGCCACTCCCCTGCTGACGCCATCTCCTCTGCTTCGGACTTCCGGGAGAGCCGCGACAACTTCCTGCACTGCCTTGTGCGCCCTAAGACACTCAACCGTGCCACCACCCTCAACGTGCATCTCAAGGCACGTAGCGGCGACAACAAGAACCACGTGTGCTGCTTATGCGGCAAGCACTTCGGCCGGGCCGACCTGCTCAAGTCGCACAGACGCACGCACACAGGTGAGCGCCCGTACGGCTGCACCCTCTGCACCAAGACCTACGCCCACCCCAGCCAGCTGCGGATACACAAGCGGGTGCACACGGGCGAGCGGCCGTACTCGTGCGTGTACTGCTGCAAACGCTTCAACGAGCACAACCAGCTGAAGGTGCACCTGCGAACGCACACGGGCGAGCGGCCGTACGGCTGCGGCGCCTGTGGCAAGACGTTCAGCAACGCCGGCAACCTGCGCATCCATGAGCGCATCCACACCGGGGAGAAGCCGTACTGCTGCGCCCAGTGCGGCAAGCGCTTCAACGGCCTGGGCGACCTCAAGACTCACTACCGCGTGCACACAGGGGAGCGGCCCTACAGCTGCCCGCTGTGCAAGAAGACCTTCAGCCAGGCCGGACACCTCACCATACACACCCGCATGCACACGGGGGAGCGGCCCTACAGCTGCGGAGAGTGTGGCAAGAAGTTCACAGTAGCAAGCAGCCTCAAGCTGCACCTGAGGACACACACCGGGGAGAAGGAGTACAGCTGCTCCTACTGCAGCAAGAGCTTCAGCCGCTCAGGACACCTGAAGAGACATGAGCTGGTGCACACCAAGGACAAGGTGTTCCTGTGCAGCAACTGCGGGAAGACCTACACGGACCAGTCCTCACTCAAGAAACACCTGCGGACACACAGCGGGCACGCCGGGGGGGACACGGGCCAGGCCGGGGGGGGTCAGTGAGAGGACGGTTCTAATGCTATCAGACACGGTTTGTCTTCTCCAACGCCTGAGGAAATGGAGGAACGCTTCTGGTAGTAGTGGGGGGGGGGGGGGGGTCTCCGGTGCTGTGCAATACACTGTCGTCAGATCCTTGCTGTGAGTCAAAGGTTCCGGAATATTTATCAATGCAATTATTGCGTCCTACTCTTTGTGGTTCAAATGTTTTGGTTGCTCTCAGCTCATTTGATTATCATCCAAAAGGAGTGCAGATATTCCATTACAAATGGAAATGAAAGAATTGTAATATATTATATAATATATGTCTTTAATATAGTTTTTGTTGAACAGAATGTTTTACGGGAACATTTGGAGAAAAAAAAAAGGACCAGATATTTCACTGATTGGACAAGATGGATTAGAAGCAAAAATGTAAGGTTTGGAAAAAGATGTCTTTAATTGAGCGATATGTAGCTGTACATAGCTCTGACTGCGCCGCCGTCGGCTGTTAAACTGACTAAGGAAGAATGTATTTTTCGGGGTCATGCTTGAACCAAGATATATTTAAGTTCCCTAAGTATGTAAGATCCGTAGCGATATATCGTATTTCGATTGCACAGCCCTTGTTCAATTTCCGTAATTGTTTTGCAAGCCATACTGATACTGCTGAATGCTGGGTGGTTTTATAATGTACATTGAATTTCATGGGTTCCACTAAAGCACTGTTGAGAAAAATGTTTATGATTATAGGGCTACTGCCAATTGGTTAATCTGCCTAAATGTGTATTTAAAATATTTCTTTTAGGATTAGATTAAGGATTATTGTTTATTTACTTTTCTGTGTTCTATGACCTGATTAAAAATATTAATACAAAACTATTAACTGAGAGGTTTTCATGATTTTCCATTCATACTTTTTATTTCCGAAGAAAAGCAGGTGCCCAAATAACATTTGCATAATATTTGTATTAAATGACACAAAAGTGCAAATTATTTTATTACATAGAACTACCTGCTTTCAGAATATTGCCACATAATGTCAATGAGCACACATAAATGTTCTTTATTTACAAGTCTCGAGTTCCTCAACTTCTTACACCACGTACCATTAATCCACACACAAGACCGTCACACACTGAGCTAACAGCCTCACAATCTGCAGACTCTACTCACACTCCGCTCACGGTTTGAGTGGTGTTGCTGGTAAATATTTGTCTTTTCTTCTTCTGGCAGCACAGGGCCAGGCTCAGCACAAGCTTATCTTTGGACAAGTAGAGTACTGGCTGAATGCTGCTGCTGAAGTCCATCAAGCCAAATGCCAGATAATGAATATAACACCGGAACACGTCTTTCGTATAGTACGCCCGGAAAGGAAAGAGCGCCACGGGCGGGAAATAGTTGAAGACGATAATGGCCAAAATGATGAGAACCATCTTGAAGGCCCGTTTCTTCACCGGGTGCATCTCGTCTCGGCCTGGCCCCGACTGCCTCAGGGCCCAGAGGATAGCCATGTTGCAGAACACCATGAAGGCGAAGGTGGCCAGGATGATGACAGTGAACACCTTATCAAAGTCAGGGATGTCCCCCTTGCATTTGGCAGCGGCGTACGCCAGCACCACCAGCCACACCCCCGTCGCCAGGATGGCCCGGTGGCGCCGATCCTTCAGCTCGGTGAAGGTGATAGGGTGCAGCACCGCCATGTAGCGGTCCAGGCAGATACAGGCCAGGAACAACGGAGAGGTGTCCTTGATGCCATAGAAGAAGCGAAGCACGTACCAGGGCACACTGGACGTGAGGTACACGATGTTGACCAGCTCCAAAGGCGGCGTCAGGCAGAAGAACACGTCCAGCACAGCCAGCTGCTGGATGAAGATGTCAGAGGTGGACGTGTCCCCCTTGTTCTTGTGGATGAGCCAGAGCACCATGAGGTTGGCTGGGATGCCGAGGAACATGTTGATGAACTGAAGGCCCAGGTACCAGATGATGACGGCAGGCATCTCTCGACAGCTCTCGTACACCGTCTCTTCCACATCGCTGTCGTTAACAGGTCTCTGGGAGATGAAAATCATTGTGGAGTTGATGTGGACCAACTCCATGAAGGTAGGAGACATGATGACCTGGTGGCGGCCTGAACAGCAGGCTCTGTCTGTGAGAGAAGAAGGGTTATGCTCACAGAGGGAAACCAACGAGCAGATAGCGAGTACCTTGGCAAATGTCCTCTAAACGTCTTCCTTGAATGATGTCTTAATAGCCTGTGCATCTCCACGTACTACAATGGGGCTTTCCGCTATGAAATGGACAAGATTACGAAAGCACAAAGGAAAGAAGTGAACCAAGAGGAACTTGAACTGTGGTTTAACGGTCAGTAGTTCATCTATTTCAGATCTCTAAACCTATTCTGTATGACTTCCTGTTTCAACTGTGCCTTGATGAAAAGTACCCTTCAGAATACAGCTTAGCTCTGCATATGACATGCAAGGATCGCATTGTTTCATATCCTATCTATGCAAATGACATATCAGCAGAATGCTTTGCATTGGTAATTTAGTGTCATAAGGTGTCAAGTTGTGCAAACACAACTCCGCATGGGTCCTCAGTCCATAAGCCCAGTGCCTTCATAAGTTTACACAAGGTGACAATCTAATATCTCATAATCAACACACAATGCCTATAGAAACACTCTCTCGCTCTCTACACGTACGTTAAATAGTTTGGTCAATGTAGAGTCATTTGTTTACTTATATAATGAATACAAATAATTCAAAGCTTTAATGAAAGCCGAGATATTACGCCATGCAGAAAAGGGATTTGACACTTGCCTGTTGAGTCCACTATCGTCTGGTCCTCTCGGTTCCACCGTGTCTGTGGCTCCACTGACAACTCTGTGATGGTCTAAGATGCTCGTTACCTTCACCTACACCATCAGATATCAGGGGCCCTCCACTGATGGATGATACAACACGCCATTCATCCGGCTCGGCCAATCACAACGCTCTGTGGAGAGAGGAGCAGCCCCGCCCCTGCTTGGCCCCCCATGTCCAACAGGCAACACAGTAGAGATGAATGAAGTTCATTGACAACAACTCATATATTGATCAATGATGAAGATTTATTGTGTTCAAATGGATTTGGACAGTAGGAGCACAGGATAACCGGCTTGAACTAAAGTAATATGTGGTTGCAGGTTTGGTAGGACATGTTACGGCACAACATTATCCATTCACTCCGATTGGCAGTGATGCAACAAAGCATCAGAGCCTAATGGAAATTTGGTGGTAAACAACTGATGCAACCAGTTCATCCACATCTGAAATGTCTCTGTAACAAAGTCTACCTGTTACACAAGGCGCCCTTGATTTTGAGATATAGTATCTGGTGGGGGTAATGTAAATAACAGGTAAATAAGGTAGGGACCCCAATCTACATTTTGGTCAACTTAAAGTGGCTGGCTGTCATTGTTTTAAACCAATTTGTATTTTGTAGTCTAAATGTATAATTTGTAATCTATTTTTACATTTTTACAATGTACTGAATGCCGCTAATTCCAGTATTCAAATGAAAAGTGAGCGTACATTTATTTGAGTATTTTGTGTTTCTTACAGAGGGATGTCATGTAAAAAGAAATCCCTATATATTTCTCAAAAAACACTATTTTGATATTTCATTTGGTTGTTATCTCTGATTTCCTATATATATGTGGGTATATGTGACAGTAGGTTTTGTTTAGCTGAAACATGGTTTTGATTTATTTAAGGGCTGGAGTGCAGAATATGTTGGTCTCATGCCAAAGGATGCCATGCCCTTAAAGGGAATATTAAACATAACAGAATGTGTTTTTGTTGTATTGATTCTGCCGTCTTCCCCTCTATCGCTTATGAACGGAAGAAAACGCATTGAGACTCGTTAGTTCCTCCAACAAACTGCTCACACCAACAAGGAACAGAATGACCACAACAACTCATATGGCGTATGGCGTCTTACGAGTTGTGCATATGGCACAGAATGCTCCATATGCTTTCATGTATAGACAACATTAATTTTAGTACATACTGTATTTTTACTAACAGCAGTCCTGACAGCTCATAGCTTAAGGAAATCCTGTGCAATAACTGTTGGTACTATGCAAATGAAAAGTAAAGGAATATACATGCATTATAATATATATTTTATATATGTATTATAATATATGTTATGATATCTGATTATAAAAACAGTCGAGCGCCATTTTGTCTCATTATTGTAGTTTGTTGGAAACTGAAATACATGTTTGAATGCAGCGCGTATAGAAGGTTGTGTTCCCAAGTCAGGTAAACTAGCAAGACAATAACGGGCATACAATCAAACAATCGGCAAAGTAAACACAGGACAGTACTCAACTTTTCGCGCGCTGTAAACATATCCACCATACCATGAAGTTCCATACAAAAATGTGAACATCGTTACTACTTGTTCAATTTAAAAAGGTTCCCACTTGTGTGTTGGCTGTATAACAGAATTTTTTGCAGCCTATCCCTTACCCATACCCTAAATGTTTTGTAGCCTCTCTTACCCTAACCTATTTATTTATTGGAGCATTAATTGTTATGGCGAACCTTTTAATAAAAGTTCAATGCATGAATTTCTTCACAATTTTAAATATTTTGGACCAAAACATGGGCTACACACCAAAGGCTTTCAGAAAGCATTACAAAAGGATGTGGAAAAGCACTTTTTTCCCTTGTTGATTTAGTTTCTTTTAAATCTCTATGAGGGCTTCACATTCTAGCCACAAATCAAATGGATGAGGCTAGGGAGGCACCGATACTGATACCAGTACTCGGACTCCGGCCCATTACTGAGCTCATGTACTCTGTGTGGAGCTCTGTCCCAGCAGCAGTGGACTGTGGCCTCCCAGAGAAAGCTGATCTGTTCAGAAACTTATTGACTGAGCTACGGTGTGTGGACGGTGGAGCTCCGTCTTAGCATCCATTTATTTAATTCCGGCTCCCAGATTCCTTAAGTATCTCGCTACTGCGTTGTCCTGGGCCATAACCATAGCGATAACACGCCCCCCTCTTTCCTAGAGGGTATTTTTCCAACTGTAATTGTTTTATTAAGTACCCATATCGGTACGCGGTATCCTACAGTACCCAATGTAAGTACTTGGCCTTTGTCCGAGACAAAGTGTAATGGGTGCATCCCTAGATAAGTCCCCAGTACCTCCCAGTACCTCCCAGTACCTCCCAGTACCTCCCAGTACCTCCCAGTGCCTCTCCTGAGCATGTGCACTCGGCCATTCAACTCCCAAAGGAGCCCATCACATGCCTCTTAAGCTTTGTCAACCTCATTATGTTTAAAAAACAGTTGACCAAAACAGAAAAGCCACCCTTGACATCACATTATCACACGTCATTAACAGCCTAGCGACCAAGGAGTCCTCTGGTACAGCCTGCCCTCTACTGCCCTCTGGTACAGCCTGCCCTCTACTGCCCTCTGGTACAGCCTCCCCTCTACTGCCCTCTGGTACAGCCTCCCCTCTACAGCCCTCTGGTACAGCCTCCCCTCTGCAGCCCTCTGGTGCAGCCCTCTGGTACAGCCTCCCCTCTGGTACAGCCTCCCCTCTGCAGCCCTCTGGTACAGCCTCCCCTCTGCAGCCCTCTGGTACAGCCTCCCCTCTACAGCCCTCTGGTCTCAGCCTCCCCCCCACATCCAGCCGCCACACGGCCACCATCTTGGAAAAGTGGGAAAGGCTCCCACACATTCAATGAATACTATGTCATTAGTATCCTCTTTTAAGTCCATTCTACGTGCAAACTTCTTTCCTACCTTCTTCACATCTACACCTCCTTGGTAAAACATGCGTCCTGAAATCTATTTGATGTCAAAATACCATATCTCCATTAAACTAAAGCTGCAGCTATAGTGACCAAACCTTCAGTACACTGATGACATCCCAGCATAAGGCCTCTTTCTTTTCTTTCATAAAGTAACTTAGTAGTGACTAAGTAAATCGACTAAAAGGACTGTCGGGAACATGGAATTAACTTAACTATACAAATAGACTAAATGAATAATGAAAAATACATTTGCAAAAGTACCTGGATTGAAGAATGAAAAAAAAGAAGAAAAAAAAACGTTAATATTTCACAGCAGTTCACAGCAAATGTCATTCAGCAATAAAAATCTGGTGACGTATACCCTCCCAATTAAATTGATGTTGTGCTTTTTTCAATTCTATTATTGGACTCGCAATAATAGATTCAGAAGAGGGAATCAGAAGAGGGATCTCAACAAGTCCCAGGCAGTGGTCCACCACAGAACTACCGAGGGTGGAGGTGATGGGGACCAAAGGTAACCCAGGACTCGTTCTTTGATGTTTTTTTGGAGAATAAGACGAGTGGTTGGGGAAATCAGGACGTGTGTAGTGGGCTGTGTCGGCAAAGTACATTTTTAAGTATGAAAAATTGTCTATCGTGTGCCAGGCATTAGATGAGTTGAATCTGGGGATTCTTGCGCAGTTGGATGGAGGGGGTGGAGAAGGGGTGGGTGCTGGCGTGGAAAACGACATCTGCTCTGCTGTAGACCAGGGTGTCAGTTGGTGTTGAGAAGTCCTTTAGGTAGTTTTGCTTCTGTTTTTCCAATCAGTTTTTCCATTAGTCCAGATCAGAACACCAAGACCACGTTAATTCCATGGGTGTAATAGCGGTCTTCTTTGTAGTAAATAGGATATCTGCTTAGGGAGCCAGAGGTGTGGTCCTAGATGAAGGTTGAATCCATGGTGCTGGTATCGTGTGCCCTGTGGGCGCGCGCCTCAAACAGCTGCTTGATCAGCGCAGACTTCTCCTGCTCCAGCTGGGTGATGCGGTCGCTCTTCTCCGTCACCTCCTGGACACGAGACAGCACAAGGACAAATCACTCAAGGTTCAAATCAACGCAATGTCGCCTGGACACTGTAGGATTCATTAGTTCAGTGGTTCTCAAACTTTTGAATTTATTTTAATTATACAGGAAAGTATTAAAGGTAACAAAGTTACAATTTAAAACGGCCTGAGTCAGTATAAAGCTGATCTCAGCAGGTTCCTGTTCTACAGCACGTATAACAGGAACAAGGCACATCACATTAACATACAGCACATATCAGCACCATAGCCCGTCAGACATCAGCAGGACAATCACAGATACAGACTGAACACACAGTGGTCTATAAACAGCCAGTATTTGTAGTGTAGGTATTGAGGAGTAAGAGTTGGTTTGCCTTTTTGAGCTGTGTGATGGATTGTAACGCGCTAATGCGTTGAGGGAGGCCGTTCCAGACTGTGGTGAAGGTATACATGAAGGACCTCTGCCATAGACATTACTGTATGCAGGCACCGATTGGAGCGCCAAGGAAACTCATCTAGTGCACACACTTGGGGCATGTTATACATTGGTGAGAGAGAGAGATGAGTGTTTGTGAGGTACAGTGTTGCAGTTGAAAATAAACTGATAGCGTAACTGTAAATACAATTTTGAAAGGACAAAGCGTGTGTGTGAGTGAGTGCAGTGGTGTGTCCATTTTGGAAGATTACTGTGAATCCTTAAAGCTTGGTTGTATAGCCATGTGATATTGCTAAACAGTAGGAAATGGTAGAGAATACAATTGCCGGCAGGTAGGTTTCGGAGACAGTAGATAGACAGAGGATAGACCTATGTTCTAATCTTGTTATAGCCATATAGTTTCTGATTTAACTTTTTAGTTAACTTGGAGACGTGTTCACGGTATGTGAGGTGTGAGGCAGGTAACACCCCTAGATACTGATTTTAGAAGATGATAGGACTTGTATAGGACAGATGCTTTCTGGATGAGTGGAAATACATGCATTGGGTTTGTTTAACATTAGTGGTTAAGTGATTCTCATTCAACCACTGATGCACGTTTGGGAGATCAGATGACAGTTTGGAGTTCATGATATCAGGATTAGAGTGGCAGTAAGAGCACAGTGTCGACAGCATACATTAGGCATTTAGAGGGAGATCATTTATGTATTAAAGAAAAAATAAAGGACCAAGAATGCTGCCTTGTGGAACACCCATACCTCATCCTAAGGGCTGAGATATTGCATGGTCAATTTTGACAACTTGTGATATATCAGTTAATTATAAAACGTGTGGCTTAAATCAAGTGATCTGATTAGTTCCTAACTGTTGTATAATGAATGTATACATAACAGCTATGACGCCCAATCAGTTTACACAGTTCCGTATCACTCCGCACCTAACTTGAACTGTTGTTTATTTATATATAAAAGCTGAAGCCTAAAAATATGTTGATTGATGGAGAGGGTGGAAATGTTGTAAAGCAACAGGCTCACAGTGTGTGAACTGCTTCATAGTAAGCTAAATTGTTGGCGAACCAAGCTACCATCTCTAGCCTTCTCTCTGAAGGACGTGTGTTGCATAGCAACTGCTGTGCACTTTGCAGGCAGCCAGGGGGGACTACATTTTTGTATTTGTTAAAACTTTCACGTTTTTTAAAACTTGAGGGCGTCTATGACGTTAATTCCGCCATACTTATGTAACCGTTTTATAAAAGCAATAGATCACTTCAGTCAGTGAAATGTGCTCATTATACCACAGTTAAGGGGAGCACATTCCACAGCCTGTGGTGATCTATTGCTTAAATAAGAGGAATTCATGTCTTATACAGAGGGTGATCGATTAAAAGAGTGACATTTGGATAATAGAATCTGATTTCCACTGTAAAGAGTAGTAAAGCTGATGTCTACAAAACAGGCTGACATGAGAAAGGCGAAACTTATTTTAAACCCCATTTTTAATGATCTCATGGTTAATGTATTTCCATTTGTACTAGTGTTTTGATAATAATTATAATTATATAATTATTATTACAATTATGTTTTTTTATTTAATTAAAAAAAACTAAAGAAGAGGTAACTCTGCCCCTTTCAGGTCTTGGTTTCTAACTCAGGACCTCCAAAAAGATCTGCTATGCACAGTAGGACTGTGGACCAGAGGTTCTGCTGTAACCCAGTAGGACTGCTGGACCAGAGGTTCTGCTGTAACACAGTAGGACTGCTGGAC
>JAOPJL010000125.1:15152024-15163182 GCA_027123545.1 Trisopterus esmarkii
GAGGGCAAAACCAAGGGGTGTGGAGTTGATATAGAGGTGCCTACGGGACCCGGGATGTACAAAATAGCTTTAAAAAAGCGCTTTTCACGCACGCCGATGCTCGGGAATAGAACAGTGGCGTGAAGCTTAGCGGGGCGGCACGCCGGCGCACATCAGGGCACCGCCGGTGTGGGCTAGTCCGTCGAAAATAATGGGATCATTGGTTTTGGCGCAGCCAAAACCAATGATCCCATTATTTTCAAAGTTACTACCATGTGAAGTAGTAACTTCGGGCACATCTGTCAAAATAAATGTTTTCTGCCGACGTGTTAACGATCTTTATTCATTCACTGCGCAGTTGCAGGGAATGCCGTATACGGACGGGTGGCGGAGGGGCTGCTCTGGAGGGAGAGAGATGTTTTCAGTAGACAGCTGTCAACTCACTTCGGGTCGACGATTTATTTGAAAAGCTGGCGTAGAAGATGGAGGAAGCCGGTGTCGTGACAATGTAGTTACCCCCAATATGGAGTGTATCATTCAATATCACTATATTCAATATAATTTGGCCGCAGCCGAACTAACGGGGGTATTCTCTGATATTATGAATCTTAAACTGCGACAAGTTCTCCAAGTCTCTGGTAATTCCACAACAAGTAAAGACTCGTAGTGGGGTTTATGTCGTCCATGGAGAATATGGATATGAATTGGGGGAAATAAATTTTGGCTCTGACTCTGAAGTCCAGATTGAAACGAACATGGATGCAGCAGACAGTTGTCAGTTCACTACGGGTCCATATGATTTCTCCGACGCTCCATTGTTCTGACCTCTCGGTCGTATGTGGACTTCTCCGGCTGCTCTGCCGGCGGAGGAGTCCGAGAGAGACAGAAATGTAGGCGTGCAGATTGCAAAAAGGTATGCTGATCAATTATAAAATGCGGTTTAAAAAATACACAAACCAGAGAGACATTCAGTCGCTCGGTCCCATATTCAATTTAGTACCTCCCTTTCGAAAAATTCCAGACAATTTAAGACTTAAGGCTTTGAAAACGTTAAAAGTTGAATTTAAGACTTTTTAAGGTCTTCCATATCTCCCTCAAAAGAGCAGGCAGTGGCATTTCAACTGAACTTTGCTCTCGGATGATACGTTTGTGGAGTTTATCAAGGGAGAGATTAAAAAAAAAATCTTTCTACTAATATAGCCCCTGAAAAATCTCACTTGATAGTGTGACTCTTTGAGAAGTCTCAATATTCCCAAACTTGCATTAAAGAAAGAATGGAATAACCGATATCACAGGCAGAAATGGCTTCAGACATTTCTTCAATGCAATCAGGCATATGTCCGGGCCCTGGCGAGTTTTTTAAAAAGTTGTCTGCACTCCTTTCCCCACAGTTCCGTTTTATCTGAATCCTACAGACAAGGCCAGTGTTTCCCCCTGCACTGCATGGCTTAACAACACTAGGTCTCCGCCTTGACTAACAATGTATTGAAAAAAAAAAAAAAAAAAATTTATATATATAGGGTTAGTTAGGGTTATTTTTTTAAATTATAATTACTATGCATAAACAAAGTACAAACCTCTTATAAGGAAAGAAAACGTACTTCCATCCGGTACAAACAAGCTAAATAATGCATTGGTAATACTGTTCATAACATGTACCACAAATAAAAAGATCCATTTGTACTCAAATAAACAGTTTATTTCATGAGTGCGGAGTGGCAAAAAACCAAAATACCCCCAATGTTTTCGCACTGGGCAGCGAGCATCTTGCCCAAGACATTTCCTGGGGGAAACACTGAAGGCTCTCTCCCTCCATCCTTTGTCGAAGCCTGTATCACCCTTTTGCCACTTTTTTTTGTCGGTTACCGGGTGTAACGGTAAACCCAGATAAAAATGTTTACAATAACAATTACCGTTTATTTCAAATAAAATTATTATCTCTGTGGATTACCGTGTGTGGAAGTGTTTATTTAGATTTATGCAAGCTTCCGTTATTGTGTTGCATGTAATGCACCATAACACCAACAGCACGGTCGTAGCTCATTGTCTCATTGCCAAATTCTCTGGGCGGGCCAAGCAGAGAAAGGGGGTTGTAGTACCACCCCTTATGACGACATATGGGCCAGATCCCAAATCTAAGTGTTTGAGATTTCCTTTTTTCAAACGTGGTTAGGGTTAGGACCATAGGCAGGCTAGGGGAACTCATTCATGTTAGAAAACCTCATAAAGTGAAAGTCATGCCATAAGGTTTACTTGTACAGTGTTTATGTGTAGTTTTACATTTTAATTTTGATGATAGTAGATGAAGTATATGGTAAGTGTTAAGTGGTAAGTGTCTTGCCTTTATTTTTAAAATATAATAAACATTAACTTTTTGAAAGTATTCATTTGTGTAGTGCTTTCTGAACATATTGAAGACACTTTTAAAAATACCACGATAATACCGAAAAACCGTGATCATTTTGGTCACAATAACTGAGGCTAAATTTTCATACCGTTACACCCCTATTTTCCACTGACAGTACCAGCTCAACTTGCCTCGACACCTTTTTTTGTGTTTCCATTGGCCAAAAAAAAAAAATAAATAAATAAAAATAAAAAAAAATACTGTTACCTGGTACTTTTTTTAGTAGCACCTTCGAGGTTCCAAGCGAGCGGAGCTGGTACTTTAGTATGACATAATCAGGCAGCTGGCAACTGATTGGCCAGTGGCTGCAAACGGGAAAATCACTTTAAGTTTAATTGTTTCCGACGTGGCTGGCTCCCGAGGGGGACACAGTACGGTTGTGTGTGTCCAGAGTGGTTGTGTGTGTCTGACGTGGTTGTGTGTGTCCGGCGTGGTTGTGTGTATCCGACGTTTTTACCAAATCGTGCCGCACTAAGTCGTGGCGAGTTGAGCTGGTACTGTCGGTGGAAAAGCGGTAATATTGCCAAAATAGGTACAGAAAAACATTCCAAGACCTATGTAACATCAGTTTGTTCCTTACGAGACACCACCGTACGGACACATCATGAGACACTGTTTCGCCACACTATTTCAGTTCAAATAGTGTGGCAAAACAGTATCAACTTTGTGTTTTTGCATGTAAACACACAGCAGATTACCCCATTGACATATCCAGAAAGCCCTTACTAGCCGATAGCAGAACAGATGCGTCCGTTGTACAAACTACTGTGGCCTTCACAGAACACGTGTATTTAGAGAGTAAACACACAGGTGATTTACTCTCTAAATACACGTACTGAGCACAGGGAGCTGGATAAAAATGCAGACCACACTTTTCAGATTTGTATTTGCTTAAAATTTAAAAAAACTTATATTATTTTTGTTCGACCACAAAATGATGTGCTACTTTGTGTTGGTTGATCACATAAAATCTCAATAAAAAACAAAAGTTTGCGGTTGTAAGGTGGCAAAATGTGAAAAGGTTAAAGGGGTATGAATACTTTTTCAAGGCACTTCAGAAGGCCGAGCTGTGGATATGGATGCTACACATCAAATCGGTTAATTGTAAAGTTAATTTTTGAGTTCTAGAAAAAAAAAAAAGTGACCTAACAATTGCTGTCCAAAACATTAGACGTTTTTACACTGCCCAATATGCCCGTCTTATGCACACCTTTTTCCCGGCACCCTAATTTACCCTGCCGGACCCTACACACATTGGCGGTTTCATTATGATGTAAATGCAATCAGACGGCTCCTCGGTTACAGCTGACCATTAGGGCTGTCACTTTTGAGAAAAATCTAGTTTGAACGGATATCGAATATCAAGCAACGTATTCAAATATATTACAATATCTATGAGCACAGCAAAAACAATGACATGACAACTTGGACAGAAGACCAGCAGCAGGAGCACCAAGGCTTATAGCCTATCTGCAAGAAACTCATTTCTTACAAGTTTTTTGCTGGAAACACCAGCAAGCATCACCATCACCAACACCAGCATCTATCAACTAGATCTGGATCAAGTGCAGCTCTCTTTATTCACAGTGTTACGTGCGGAGGAGAACACACGTTGGGAGCGCACAGACGTGCCTGGCACACAGGCACACATTTGCGCGTCAATGTATTTGTGGCAGCCTGTGTCTCCACCGATGCAGCCTGTTGCTGTCAGCGGGGATGACTTGGGTCTCAGTTTACCGCTCAGGCTTCCTGCTCCGTGCAATATCCATTCAGAATCAGGATATATTATTGGCTTGATTAGAGCGCCCGCGAATGGATGAGAGGGCAAACAATAAAATAAAAAGTAAAAACCTGTAAAGAAATGCGCTACACAACATGGCATTTAAAAAAACGGTTTGATTATATACATATTTGAATACGGATATGTCACGACATATTCGAATGCATATTTGAATATGGAATAAAAAGTGACAGCCCTACTGACCATCATGTGAGAGAAGGTGATGCAGTCACATTTAAGGAAGGAACTTTCCTTACAAGGCTTTTGTCAGGATAAAAAAAAACTAACAATTGGTCAACAAAATAAATATATTGGCGTTTTTTCACTTGTAAATAGTTAATGGCATTTGTATCCTATAAGTATAGAGTATAAGATGTATAAGTATAAGATGTATACTTATTCTTGCATGCGGTTGTCTTCATTAATAAAAAAATTAAAACATTCAGGAGTATGCTAATTAATCTAAAGAAGTCTAGACTCAGCATAGCATAACCCCACCTTCTCCAGTGAACCAAGAAAGCTTGTGCTGTGACGAATGGGGGATTTTACCCCCTTAGTTTTAGAAGACGGTGAAATTACCAGCTTGCAGTGTAACTATGGCTATTGCCGTCATTCACATCAAAAGGGTAGTTGTAAACACCATTACTAATCCAAGTCCATTTCAGTAGCTACAACGACAATCACACTGTACAATACTTAAGGGAGATCAATTATTAAAGAAGAAGTACTTCCAAGGGACTACCACTTCATCAGAGCACTTGGACAACCAATAGGAGGGCTTCCGATTCATCAGAGCCCTTATGGTGCGTTTCAACCGGTGGGTGCGCTGAGGCCCAGCACGCCTGGGCCCAGAACTGAAGGTACGGTTTAGCCCAGCTCAGTTACTGCTGGGTTTCTACCGCCGCCAGTAGCCTTATGAGGGGTTTAAGCTGGGTTTAAGCTGGATGGCCATCGCTGTGGCAGCTAAGTAAGCATCGTGACCTCATAGCAGCAAGACACCGTGTAGCCTGCTAATAAAATAAGAACATGACAATAAACAAAGAGCAACAATGTAGGACGTCCAAGAAGGACGGCAAACTTTTGCGCGACATTTTCTTCTTCAATAAACAAAGCTTTCGGCATTGTCCAGAAATACCTCGCAGGTAGTGTTTGTTTGTTTGTTATTATCCCACTGTCGCATGGAAGGGACGATTCATCATTCAACAGTCAGCCTGTGTAGTTCGAACTTGGCACCCTTTCAGACGTCTTGGTACCCCAACGGAGGACCACTGAGAGATAAGTACGGCTACCGAAACCGCCGGTGGAAACACATCATTAGACAACCAATAGGAAGGCTTCCACTTCATCAGAGCCCTTAGACAACCAATAGGAGGGCTTGCCCTTCATCAGAACCCTTGGACAAACAATAGCAATGCTCACTCAACAGAAATGATAGACAACCAATGGGAAGCCTCACTCACCAGAGAAGCTCGTGCAGTGGCCTTCCTGTCCAGCGCCCTTTACCGATGTCGAAAGCATAGGCAAAGATCTTGGCTCCATTGCCGTCTGCATCTACCTCCATGCGTGCCTGGAAGTCAATGAAAATCATGTCATTAGAATACGTAATTTTCTTGTAATGGTGTTATTAAGGGTTATTATTCAGGTATAAGTATCAGAAAATGATGTTCAATGAAAGCCATTGCAACCTCACATAATATCAGTCCATCACTTCCCTTCACAGATTTAATGGGTGGGGTCTATTTCCCTCACGGCCCTGTCTCCGCTGGCTGACCAATCACTGTACTCTCACATAGTCAAGCCCTCTCAGAACTACAGTGACTGCCTATTGCCACGGTTTGGTCTTTGACCAAGTACAAACAACCCGTTAAAGCAGGGATTTCAGACCATCCGAGTTTATTGGTTGACTTTGAGATGTATATTAATATAATTTACTGACAAGATTTTTGGAAGATGTGTGGTGGATAGGGCTGAGCTATTTCACCTAAAAATAAAAATAAAAAGATTTATTTTTAAACTAATGGACAATGTTTGATGTGATTATTTACAAAACACTAAAACTAAAAATACATACAGTATGGTCCATTGTTTGCAGCATCTTAATGAACCACTGTTTTCTACTGTATAAATTGGGACCATATCTTTATAATGCAATATGTCCACATTTCTGAACTGCCACTGGGGCCCTATCTTGTCGTAAGGAATGACTTGAAAATGCTGCTTCCATGGTAACCTGCTTTTTTGCAGGCACTTTGTGGCTTGAGCTGGCATCCCAGCCCAAGGCATGGCAGCCCATAAACGTCGTTACATGTCTTATATGATCATCAGCATAGTAATGTCATTTTATCATCGTTTCTGAAATAAGACTAAATTTAGCAAATATATATGAAATAATAATAAATAATGAATAGAGAGGACATGAGCCACCTTCCATTGAGTCAGTCCAAATCTCAATGAGTAGGATCAACATTTTGTTTATTAAGTCAGCGATAGTTTCCACTTCTGGAAAGTACATTTTTATGTGCGTTACGACCACAACGGAGTGCCACTGGGCCCAACCGTCACCTGGGCTGATACACATCGCTAACTCACGGAACCCCTACCAGTGCTCGCATCTTTAGGTCCCTACTTCAGATCGCTGCGGTATGTCAATATCTGTTGAATACCCAATATCTTTTTACTTTAAAAAAGTAGATATTCTCTCAAACTTGAGATGCGTGATTTTTTTTATATACCACAACAGTATGCAGTTTAGGGTTGTGCGGATGGACGATGTCATCACGATGGAGAGCCACCATCGAGATGCCACGCAGACACACGTCAGACACACTAATCCTAGTCTTCTTTAGTTAACCTAAAAACTGCAGGGATTGCTCTGTAAATTAAATTGAGAACATAACTAATGCATGCTATTTTAAATACGGTAGCCGTTGCCAGAGACGTGACGCGTTAAGTCTTTCGTGATCTGATCGCATTTCTCAAGCCAGATTACACTGTGCCATGTCCCCAAACTGTGCAGCAGAAGAAAATGTACAGCAAAGCAACAGCCTCGCTCTGTGAGATCCTGTCCTTTGCGGGAAAGCTGCCATCTCACCGATGCTTGGATAACGTTGACTAGGGAGTCGTACGTGACCGTGACGTTCACTTCTTTACTGACTGGGTTGTGCAGAGTGCGATCCTGCAGACCCACTCAATACCAGAGAGGCACACTGCACTTTAAATTACTTGGTTTTTTTTTCAAATAGTTACGAACATAGTAACGAAAATATTTGCTTTAGTATGTTTTTTTCAGATAGTTTTTTGGCACATACAGTATTCAAGAAAAAGTATTAGTCAAAACAAAGTATTGTATATTTTTTGCCTGAAATGCATTGCATCTTGAGTGAGATGGAAATGTTATTAATTTGCTCTTAAATGCACCGTATGTTAAAGAAAGACATGTTTTAAGTAAGAGAGACATTGAACTTTAAAGTATATTATGTCTATTATTCATTGACTCACTCCTCTGCCATAATTTATTTGAATTCAATTATTTTGAAATGCTTTCTCTGAAAAATGTAAGTATGCGATTAATTTAGAGCCTGTAATTATTAGATTTTTTTTTAATTGCTTGACATTAAATGGTTTTATATCTTATATCTCAACAAATCCAACAAATTCCGTTGCAAAGAGGAGGCGCGAGCATTGATATCCTAATTAAAAAGAGTTAGTCGACCAACACCGAAAATAGTAGATAGTAAACATTGCCCGCCCCCCCGACGTTGATGTCATCGTCCATCGTGAAGTTTTACTGTAAACGTCATCAACTGCCAATTTAGGGGACATGGCCCATCCCTAATGCACTTATTAATGTACCAGTCAGTTTTCATGTCTTGACGTTCTTGACGTCGTCATTATTGAAAACCTTGTCAAACCGGGGAGAACTCTGCCTAACCGTTCCACTGATCATTAGCCTCAACCTCCGTGTCAACAACAATGCAATAATTTATTTAGATTATTTAATTATATCTCCTGCTTCAGAACTTAGCAGAATAAAAAATGTATTCACAAGATGTCAAAAAAAAGTTTAATAGAAAAGTGTGCTGTATTTTTTTATGGTATTTAATATCATACCTTTGTATTTCTAAATACCCTTGTATACTGTAATAATGTCCAAGCGTATTGTAGTTAGAGCTATAATATTTCAGCTCAGATCTAAAAAATAATTGTTCACCTGCTGAAGAGTTTAACCAGGTGGCGATTTACACCGCTCCAGTCCCGTTCTATCATTCACTTCATTCACAATTAATGCCTACAGCCAGTGTTGAATACAGACCAAATACACTCAGTACTGCTGCTTACCTCAAAGGCATAGTTTTCCACCAGAGGTATGTCCTGTTCATCAATCAGTGTGTATTTTGTCTGAAAAAGGAAAACAAAACAGGGTCATGATAAAAATAAAAATAGCATTCTGACCTAGAGAAGAGGAACAGTTATACTAGAACAATGTTTTTAAATGCAAGTACATGGACATCACACAAGTGGAAGAAAAGTCCACTTCCGAGGTGGCAGAGCTGCATAAGAGCGGCTCTGGGGAAGCCCTCCACCCAGCACATAGTTTGGACATTAACAGACTCTTTCCAGGGAACACACATGCATCAACCCTACAGGAACCGGTACCCAATGGGAGGGAGGAAGATCATGTTCCCGTGAAAACCCAACTGGGACTTCTATTCATTAATTTATTGTTCAAACTATATTGAGACTAGTAATATTCAAAGTTTCAATATCCACGTGACCCTGGCTATGAAACGCATAGTAATACGTGATAACGTATTATTATATACATTTGCCAATTCATGCTTTGAAACAATTTGGCCAACAAAGACAATTAATACTTTTAACAATTGTGCTCTTTTGCCTCAATATTTGGCCATCTCTCCAAATAAGCAGGTGTTACTAAAATGTTGATATGCCGCCACTGTTATGGGAGTCTCATCGTTATCACAGAAGAAATGATAACAGGTCAGATCAGTGTCAGACCAACTATTAGTTTACTGTCTAGACTGCTGAAGAATCACAATTTGCTCAAGTTAACAATAATAAACGCAAGCCAGGAGTTAAGGCGGTCGGTCAGTAAATGCTCTAGTTTGCAAAGAGCCGACAATGTCATTAATGGTTATAGTCTGCATAAAGTTGGCCATTCATTAAATTGAGGAAAGGTTCACAGATATTAGCAATGAAATTAGACATGTGCAATGAACCAAGACATCCCAGAGAGTTAACGTCGAGCCACAACACAAGTAATTGTTGTTCCATGGTTGAATTTAAGCCATGTTGCGCGCCAAGATAATGTGCATACAAAGTCAACGCCGAAGTGCATGTCAAGATTATTATGCAACTAGAATAAAAAGCAAACGCTGGGGACCAAACAAACTCATCTCCTCGGCCATGGAGACGATGCTTTATAGCAAAGAGTGGAGTCGTGCTTCCCCTTACTGGTCCACACATAGTGCTAGTGGTCCTTAGTGGTTCACACATAGTGGTAGAGGTCCAAACTGGTCCACACATAGTGGTAGTGGTCCTAACTGGTCCACACATAGTGCTAGAGGTCCTTAGTGGTCCACACATAGTGCTAGAGGTCCTAACTGGTCCACACATAGTGCTAGTGGTCCTTAGTAGCTCACACATAGTGGTAGTGGTCCTAACTGGTCCACACATAGTGCTAGTGGTCCTAACTGGTCCACACATAGTGGTAGAGGTCCTAACTGGTCAACACATAGTGCTAGTGGTCCTCACTGGTCCACACATAGTGGTAGTGGTCCTCACTGGTCCACACATAGTGCTAGAGGTCCTAACTGGTCCACACATAGTGCTAGTGGTCCTAACTGGTCCACACATAGTGCTAGTGGTCCGAACTGTTCTACAGAAAAGAGCATTGAATGCATCACAGGTAGCTAGCTAGCCACAGCTAACGTCAACTTTAAGTAGCCTGCCCACCCGTGCAAATGCTCCATAACAAAGCAGTGGCATATTATACCTTCTCTTTTTTTTTAATCTATGACATGAACTAGACTGAAAAGAGTAGGGCTCGTATCCATGGGTTATTGTTCCCATGCACTACATGTGTCACTGTAAGGGTTAATCATCCGCTAACGTAAGTTGCTATGTAGCTAGCCGACGCTAGCTGTGCAGCGCTGGTTAGCGGAGGAGAGCCGACCCAGGGCGGGCGGTCTCAGCTCCTCACACCGCGGAGACACTATGGACCGCAGGCCACGACCACTGTCAGTGTAAGCCGTCTTCTTATTAGCCGTGGGTCGACTTCTACCACTCAGCTCTGACACCGCCGGGCCCTTCCCTGTCGCACATGGCAGCCTGCTCCGGCTCACCTTCCCGGCCACACGGCCCAGCCGGACGATCCCGAGCTTGAAGTCGGACATCGGGAGATCAGGTGGTCAGCGGACGAAGCGGATGTTCAGCTTCACCGTTTTCCCGTTTCCAACTCGTCAGGGCGACCCCTCAGCCCCGATGAACAACCTGTCCGGATGGTGCGGTGGTTGAGGCTCAAGAAAGAACCGGCCGACACACCGCTGGCGGAGGAGAGCCGAACAACGTTTAGTAGGCGGGATAAAACGCCTAAATATCACCAACCAATAATACTTTCTCTCAAAAAGTCCATTGCCCAATAACAAAGGGTTTTACATGTATGCAGTTTGACATCAGCCCTTCATCTCCGCAGACCAATAGGATACAGAGACCTATTGTAAGGCCCTCCCCTTTAAAGCAGAAGCCAATCACATGCTGATGACGTTTCCTTTCAACGTCAACAGTCGTCGTTAGTTTTGGCGCCCTGTCCTATGGCAGCCCAACGTCATTTATCAACTGAGTTTGACTATCCGGAATTAACATTGTAGATATCAACAACTTCTTTCTGACTAGTCGTAATTACATTTTGAATAGTTGGAATTTTCATTCAAGATATCTGTAATGTAATTGTGACTAGTCGAAACGACAGA
>JAOPJL010000125.1:15275180-15288305 GCA_027123545.1 Trisopterus esmarkii
CATAACTGCAAAAGTGAACGTGATATAGCGATTTGAGCTTGCTTGCTTGCTAGTGCTACATTTCTGAAGCTAATTAATAACTGACACTTCATAATAACCTTCATAACTGAATATGAACTGCTCGTGGAAGAGCTTATATCCCCGATCAAGCTTGGATCCTTTGGTGACACACTCTCTCTGAACAATAGTACAAACATCACCAAAGCTGAGTTTGGGGAGGTTAATTAATGACCCAGAGAAAAAAACGCCGTCATTCGCGTTAGACGCCATGGTTGACATTGATCGCCGGAAGTGAGAATACCCGTACTCGATAAAAAAAATGGCGGCGTGAGAAAGGCCCATTAATCAGTTCATAGTTGAGGTTTTGTCCTAGGTCCATTTTCCTTCCAGCATCATACGCAGTAATGATGCGCCACAATGTTTCTTTCAGCTTTGACTTTGATTGCTGCCTTATCACCCCCTTTCGTTCCTGCTTTATGGAGAGAGAAAAATGTGAGGGCTTTATTTTTTTGTTATCTCGGAGCTTCTTCTGCTTGCCATCTTTCCTTGGTAGCCTGAGCCTCTCTTTCTTTTTCCTCTCTATTTCTCCTGGCCAAGATTAAATGCATTAAGTAGAGAGTATTATATTTATTGTGTTGCAAGGTCTTTGGTCACAATGTTCTGCAACTTATATGGTATTGCTCTTTTCTTGCCATCAGCACGGTCCTCCATGCACGGTCTTCCATTTTAATGCATAGCTGGAATTTGAATGAAAGGAAAGAGCACCAGCGAGTCGTTTTATAACTGGGCAAGTCACCTTTTCAATAAAAAAATACTGAGTAAACCTCTGTAAAGACTGAAAACTGACAAACGTTAGTGATAGAGGACTTCCTACAGAAAAATGAGGAGTCTCCTAATATTCTATCAACTTATTATCAAGGAATCTATTTTGTTTCTAAATGTCATACCGCATTTTAGCTATAATTTCAGCTTAATTAATTCATGTTCATTTGCTAGTTGGGGGTCATTCCTGTCCTATCCTACAACATACCTGATACATAAAGAGTATATTAGTGCCTTATATTTTTGTGATTCCTATGATATCTGGTGGCAAAACAAAAAAGTATGTGAATTGTGCTAATTAGCTACTTAAAACTCAAAATTGAGCTTGGTAAACAAAATATTTGAATTCAGCACCAAATTGTGTGAAATAGACCCTTTACCGACTTTTCCTCAAATTTGCCGACAGGACTTTTCTGAACGTTTGTTAGCCCTCCCTCTATTATGCTGGGAGAGCTATGCACACAGGTCCAACATCTCCTTGATCCCTATCAGTTTGCTTGTAGAGATGGGAGAAGCACTGCTGATGCATTAAGCACTACATCCCATCTCATACTAAAGCTCGTGGAAAAAACACCAAGGCTTTCGCCAGACTACTTTTTATTGATTTTAATTCCACTTTTTGAGGCGCGGGTGTGCCTCAAACATGGTTATGAAATGTTAACTTTCAATGCATGCTGAAAGTATACAGATTTTGTGTTATTCATGCCTAGAAGTAATTGACGGGATTTCTATTGATGAATATATGTGTTCCTTTATGACTGTGCCTTCATGACTTTATGACTCATTGATCGTATGACATATTGATTGTATATGTTGGTTGTTGGTGGTTGGTTGACTACTGATTCATTGAAGACTATGTCCTATGTATTCTTTGAGACACACCAAGGTGGATACCATTCCATACAAGGGGAACGCGACAGGTTTTCCTCTCATTCTCTTGGGAGTTTTCCGAAATAAGTCGGTTGGTGATGTCGATGATTGTTCCATGGTAACCATTCCGTGGATTTTTTTTTTATACTTTTCTACTTTATATGGTTGGTTGTTTTCATGGCTTGTAGAATGGTCATCTGAGATGACCAAGGAGGGAATTGTGACACATTTCAGCACATAATGACACAACCATAATATCCTCACATAGCCACAGGGAGCAGCACCAAGCACATATAATAGCTAGGAGGTAATACCTGCACATAGCCAAAGGGGTCAGACCGAGCACATATAATAAAAACTACTTGCACATGAGGGGGCAGCAGCTGATCACACATAGATGAAGGGGGCGGGCTTTTAAAGTCACAGAATACACCCACCCCTACCTGCCTATTTAAACTCAGACTAAGCCTTTAAAAATGAGAAACTCCAGAGTAGCGTATCAAATAGATATTCAGCTTGGAGTCACACTGCGCGTGTAATATACAATTCCTCTCCTTTTGCTTCATAGATAATAGACCAGAACCTTTATCAAATTAAGTGAGTTAAAAGCAATCCTGTTTCGGGTGCCTTTCTGAAAGTACACAACAGACAAGTTAAAACAAATGGAAGTGAACCCCTTTATGATAAAATAGTACCAAGCTTTTCTCACTGATAGATCACAAGTCAAAATAGATTCTACACTTTCTGACACTAACCATCAACACTGGAGTGCCCCAGGGCTGTGTTAGTTCTCCCCTGTTATTATCATTGTAAACAAATTAATGCAGAAATCATCACACAAATAATAACATCATCAAATTCTCAGATTATAAAGCCATTCTTAGTCTGATGAGGCAGGATTCTGACGCCTGTCTACCAGTCAGAGATACACAGGTTTGTGTTGTGGTGTGAATCAAATAATTTGGTTTTAAATGGGAGCATTTTAAATGGGACCCGCCCAGGTAACCATTACGCAGTGACAATTAATGCAGAGGCAGTGGAACAGGTGGATCCACATAAAAATACCTAGGTATAATGTGTGATTCTCAGTTCAAATTGGCCCAGCATGAGGTTTTATTGTTTAAGGATTAGCCAGCGTCTTCATTTTTTGAGAAGGCTGAGAGTGTTTGGCATAATGAAATACATTATGCTAACTTTTTATAAGGCTGCCATTGAATCCATCATAACATGGTTTGGGAACCTGTCAGTGAAATTCAAAGCTCTATTCAAAGCCTTCAAGAGAGAGAGAGCTGGGAAGATAATGGGTATGCCCCCATTAGTTTGTAAGGACTATTAGCAAGGACTACAGATATATCAGATATCTGGAGGACACAGAACATATTCTACATGGCGAGTATGATGTTGCCCTGAAGAAGAAAATGTAGGGTACCAAACCACAAACAAAAGGGTATAAACTCTCCATGGTCCCTTGGTCAATCAAACTACTTAACAGTAAGTCAGTATAGATATTGAGAATGTGGGTGGGTGGGTGGCTGGACGTGTAAGGGGGGTATCTATCTATTTATTGACTATCATGAACTGTCTACATTGGTGCAGTGTTTAGAACAGGGCAGTGTTCAATATAGGTCTCTATTGTATTGTCGTATGGAATATTACTATAGTGTTATGATGCAGTGTTTGTTTAGAGTAGGGCAGTGTGTAATGCAGACTATGGGATATCATGTGCAATATTAACTGTGGGTTGTAGGAGTATGGGTGGGGGAGCTGGCTGTGTGAAAGTGTACGGGTACAGTTAGCCTATATCTGTTTTATATGTCTTTGTGTTCATTGGTGTCAGCTCACCCACTCACACTCTCTTTATTGCCCAAGACTAATCTCTCTACCTAAGAGACATTAAGGGCCCTATCTTGCACCCAGCGCAATTGACTTTCTACACCAACGCATTTACCCCCGCAGCTAACTCACACCACTACACTTGCACCCGGAGAGGCGTCAAAATATCAACCCAAGTTCAAATGCGCTGGCTCTGAAAGGAGGTGAAACATGGCCCTCTCATTGGGTTATTGCGTTATGCCCAAAACACACCTACAGGTAATTAAGCTACTTCAGACCAACCCATTTTAGATTTGCGTCAGGCACCAGAGTAATTCATCTGCTGGTATAATAGCAACATCGCCAGAGAACCGCCAACAAAGCTATTATGTTTAGCGTTTCATACTTGCGTTTCAGACCATTAAAATAGGGCTCATTAGAGTCAATGAGAGACTCCTGGGGCCATTTTCTACGTTATTGAAATCGCCTCAGAGAGGTGTGACCATTTGAAACACGACTTAATTCTGAAAATCTGAGTGGACAATGACGTCACGATATGTCTAGACTGATAACTACTGTTGCTGTGATATAATTGGTTAGAAGAAAAATACGTCTTTCTCCCTGTTGGTAGTGAGTCGCCCAAAACAAAACCAAAACTTGGTAATTATAAATGTTAATTAAAAATCGGTTTTGAGGAATACATTGAAAGTCAGTGGTTTTTAAAATGTTGGTCAATATAGTTCCACATTTGGTCAAGCGCCAGTAAAACCCTGCTGGCTCCAACTGTAAAATGTCCCACAAAAGACACAGACCGTCTATTGACCGTCAGTATTGAGACCTACCCTAGTTAGACAGCATGGAGTAGGTACGATCGTTTTCTAGCTCCCACTAACTATTTCTGACTTTCCTGTTTAACCCTATGTTCATCGATTATCTGTGCATATATTGCCAATAACACCAACACTTTTTCGGAATAATGCCCAAAACAAAGAAAAATGCAACAAGAGACTCAGAAGTCGGAGACCTCCTCGGACAGCGTTAGCAGTGATGCTAACGTTTGCTTATCGGCTACATTCATTTCGTACTTGCTCGAGCAGCACAGAGCAGCCAAGATCCAGGCCGTCGTGTCAGGCCAGGGGCAACGTATAACCGATCTTGAGTCGAATGCAGAAGCTGTCTGCGGACGCCTGGAACAACTTGAGGCTACATGCTCCTCACTGCAGGAAGATAACAAGTCGCTGAAATCTAAATTATCGCATTTTGAAGGGAGAAATCTGAGACATAACATTTGTATTATGGGCCTACCAGAGTCAGCTGCGAGCTCTATCAGCGAGATCACAGACCCGCTCTCATCTTCCCTGCGAAGCTGCGCATCTCTCCAGAGAGGCGAGAGGATGTGGTTGCGGTCCGTCTCTGAAGCATCCAACTACATCTTTACTTTGGGTGTGAGGCCATAGTAAATACGATTGCCTGAGTGTTACAACTGTGGACAAACGTTCTATTCGTATCCCCAGTCAATCTCTCAGACGGATGTTACTTACTGAAAATCAGCTGGGTCAGCGTGTCATTTTGACGTATTGCCTAATTCACGCCTTTTATTTCTGCTTCTTATATCTTTATTTTAAATCAGCTGGATGAGCATGAAAAAATGTTCAGCATTTTGACTGCTTGTCTAATTCACGCCTTATTTTTGTTAGTATTTTGAATCTGCTGGATGAGCATGGCATTTCTGTTTAGTTTGCGGGGGATATATTGTAATAGTTTGTGGTCATGACCGTATCTTCTTAATAAAAGGCACGGGAGGTAATTAACAAGGTCTATTTATTTCACGCTCGTGTAACAACTGCGCCAACCTCGTCGGTCGCTTTACACACACCTTTCACATATCCATACACACGTCACATTAACAAATGTATCAGTGCGCGGCACTATATACTACAATATGATTGTTCATTGTGTTATTAGGCTGCTATAGGGGGAATTGTACAAGATCTACGTGGGAGCTAGCACAGAACAGGAAGTTAAAGCCAGGAATGTTTGTTGTGAGAATATTTAGGGTCTTGCTAACCCCTTTTGGGTTCTGCTTTTTGGAGCAATATACGGGATGGGCTCAGGGTGGGATGGTTTGGAGTTAGCTGGGGCTTTATCTGATGAGCCATCACCTGCTGGGTTTTCACTTATTATTTTCTCTTATCTCTTTTTGTGTTTTTCTTTTCCTCTTGCTTTTGCTACTCTGTCCTTGTGCGTTTCTTTTTCTCATCGGAGCAACCCTTTTTATTCTCACTATAACTGAGCTAGATGAAGGGCAATCTTAGTTTATTTAGTTGGAATGTCAAGGGGCTAAATCCCCAAGTGAAGGGGGGACAGTCTTCACCCACCTTAGGCGGTGGGATAGTTTTCCTTCAAGAAACCCTCTTACATGACTCTGACCAATGGCGATGGTAAATGTTGGTGTGGACAATTTTTCCATTCAAATTTCAGGGGTAAGGCTAGGGGCACAGGTATCCTTATTGGTAGAAATATTCCTTTTGAGTCCTCAAACATTAAATCAGATAAAGACGGACGTTGTATTATTGTTTCAGCCAAACTTTACAAAAAGTCATCTTGGCCAACGTCTACAGGCCTAAAGTTGACGCTGTACAATTCTTTAAGAGATCTTTCCCTGATCTCAATTGTCTCTCTCTTATTCTTGGTGGGGATTTTTAATTGTTATTTAGATCCAGTATCAGACCACTCTTCCCTTACCCAAATCATTTCTTGCTGATTATAGCCTCTCTGATCCGCACAGGTTTTTATACCCCACAGGAAGAGAATATTCATTCTGTTCACATGTCCACCACACCTACACCCCAATAGATTATTTTTTTGTTGATAATTCATTAATGTCAGACCTGAAGTCATGCAGCTATTAAAGTATTGTAATTTCAGATCACGCTCCTTTGCTCCTTCTGATGCTGAGTGTCCAAGAAGGCAGTGGAGGCTGGACCCATTGTTGCTCACAGATGAGTTTTCTTACACACATCTTCCACACATTAAAACAAAACACCAGATGTGTTTGAGAAGCCCTGAAAGGTTATTTGAGGGGTGTGACGAATATCAGCACATATCATAACAAGCTGTAATATCCGCCCATAGCCACAAGGGGTCATGATCGAGCACCTATGATTACAAGCTGTAATACACCGCACATAGCCACAAGGGGGTAGGCGAGCAGGAGGCGGGTGCTAGCGTCACGATAGAGGCCACGCCTACCAGTATCTAAGGAGAGAGCACAACCCCCAACCCATGAGAACGCTCCAGGCAGGGCATCCACGGATGCCCAACAAAGCGTATCTTCACGTGTGCCTATACAATTCCCCTCCTTTAGCTTCGTAGATATCATACCAAACCTTTACTAAATAAAGTGAGTTAAAAGTGATCCTGATTCAACAACCTTTTCTAAAAGAACACGACAGAGAACACCTGCCCTGAGGGTCTAGAACTGTTTCCTGCCCTAGTCAACGTTCCTTGTGGGTCATCAAAATGCAGTACAATTTTATATGTTTGATTTATTGGTAAATAATTATTTAGGTCAAAGTGCAATTGCTTCAAATGAGCAGGCCCGGGCCTAATAAGTGTTTGGAACCTGACTTGCTCTGCAATAAGTCTGGCCTCGCTCCCATACCATGGGATTTCAGGTTGTTGTTTTTTACCCGGTACGAAATAGATGGGCCAATCACCGTTTATCGGGATAAATACTCTGAGCAGAGGAGCGCTGTAGAGCAGCGGTCCCCAACCACTGGGCCGTGGCCCGGACATTCCTAACCGGACCGTAGGCTACGACATGAGTAAAAAAAGTCCAGATTGAACCGCGACTAAAGGGTTTGCAGATTCCCAGACTCCTGCCCGACTCCAGGAGCAGAGCTCCCGGCCCCCCGGTGGCGGAGCCAAGATCTGAATCCTTAGGTTATGGGAGGTGATCCACAAAAGCCTATAAGGTCAGAACAATGGGATGTCGGAGCAGAGGGCTTATTTTCTTTCGTTCGAAATAAAGGGACATCGGACTAGCTGTAGGACCAATGGGAATTTTTTGGGTTATTGAGAGGTAGGAATAATGGCCACATATTATATAATATTATATAATATACCGGTATGGCTTTATTGTTGCAACTTCATATCTCTTTCAAAAATATATCGGTACTACTCTTACTACCTGTATATCGCCCAGCCCTAGCATACACAACACTATATGGAAATATCAACAAATTGGCGACCCCTGCGCAACATCCCTGCAAAACCCTAGCGCCCCCGCCTGCCAGTCCGTGAACACTTTCTGGGACTAACCGGTCCGTCTGGGGACCCCTGCCATAGAGGCCACAGAGATCAGCGGTCTGTTGATGACGCTAACGAGACGGTATTGAATAAACTGTATATTTCCACTAAAAGAAGAACACACGACTGTACTCAAAGGCTTTGTTGATGTGAGTGTAGAAATATAAATAGATCATAGGATCATAGTCATGTTGTGATTATTGCTTTCAATTGTCCTTTTGGAGCCACAGGCCTTTTTTGTTTTTTTTAATGATTTAACTTCACAGGAGCAGGGATTCATTTTGTGTCTACCTATTTAAATCATGTTCATAGAATACATACACACATAACTTCACAGGAGCAGGGATTCATTTTGTGTCTACCTATTTAAATCATGTTCATAGAATACATACACACATTTACTTTATAATTTTCATCCCAGACATTCCAGCACCTAGATCAGGAATGTGCATATATATTTTTAACATAATGTATAAACAATTTTTTAGAAAATGCTCAGAGAGAAAATTGTCAAAATTGTCATTTGCATGTTTAAACACCTTTATGAAACACTGCCTCTACTGTAGCTCACCACTGGCCTTAGGGAACAGCCTGGCTACAGCTAGGCTCACAGCTAATTATGACCCAGTGGTTACTCTATGACGGCCTCGCGAGAGCCTCCACCAAACAAACAACTGTGTTTATATTCTCTAGGTCATTAGTGTATAGAATACAGGTTGTTATCTCCATTATCCCTGGGGAGCTATTACAACCCCCTGTGGAGTGTGCCTGGTTGAAGGATGGTTTAAGGAGCCATCCACCACACAAACTCCACACCCCTATCCTACCCTGGAGGTTAATGCTGGACACAGTTTGTTTGGCTAACAGGGACAATGTACAAAAGAAACATTAACCTTGTTTAGAGCAAGGAGAGATGAATGAAGAATAAATACTACGAAACTAAACAAGACACAATCATATATAAACATGGGATTTAACATTAAAAGGATAACAAGATACAAGGATATAAATACATAAAAAAAAAGTTTACGAAAAGCACCACATTGCATATTTTATAAGAAATATACCCCTATCCCCACTTGCACTACAAAATTCTACAAGTGTGTGCAGGTCTGCTGCGTGAGCAGCCAAAGCTTTGTCAGATGGGAGAAAGCTTGAAAATCATTGGTATTGGTATACATATTGGTTATTAGACCTCTTGGGAGACTGTTCCATTGTCCATTGTTATGCCTACAAAAGAGAAGGACAACTTTCCAATTTTTTTTGCATTGTGGCATTCTCCCCTAATTGTTGACCTGGTTGCTCATGCTGCAAATTCTGAGCATAGTGTGACAAAGCTCATTATGGGAGGAGGTGCAGCTTTGTGTGTGATTTTAGGACAGTTCCGGTATTTTGAACATTGAGTCCCCTTTCTGGTTTGTCTAAGTTAAAATAGAGTAGTTGACCCCGAAAAAACTCACAACCGTGAGTCTGTAAGAACCGTGAAAAAAAGGAAAGAAAACATCAAGCAATACGGCCTCTATTAGGTCCACCACCGTAGGGGGCGTGCAATGGAGTCCAAACTCGCTAACTGGCAAGCCAATAAGGGACTTCCCTCGTCCATTTGAAAAAACGGCGGGAGGAATATACTGGCAGTCAAGCCCAACTCGCAAACCGGCGTGAGGATGTAATGATGCCGGTAGGAACTTTTAAGCAGAAAAAAGGCGTAAGGACATGCCTATGTTCCTAAGCCGTAGAACTCCCCGGACTCCCTGGACATGTCTAGCATATAGAAACAGACAAAGGGGTCGGGGGAAGACCAAGACGCAGCCGCGCAGATGTCTTCCACTGAAACGCCACTGAGTAGAGCCGTAGAAGCGGCCACGCCTCGTGTCGAGTGAGCCTTAACGCCCAGTGGTGGCGCTAAGCCCTGCTGAGAGTAGGCTAAGCAAACACCTTCACATATCCAGCGAGAAAACCACTGCTTAGAGAGAGCAGTCCCTGCAAGGGTCGCTATAACACACAAACAGCTGCTGTGTGCCTCCGCCTCACTAGCATGAGGCAGGGGATGAAAAGCTTTAAGCACAATATCCCTCGACCGAAAAGAACGGTTAATGTTCTTCGGGAGGAACGCAGGGTTAGGTCTGAGCAGCGTGAAGGAGCCGTCCTCGTTAAGCATCAAGCAGCTCGGGCTGACAGAGCGGTCAACTCGCCGGCCCGCTTGGCCAAAACCAAGGCCAATAAGAGAGCTGTCTTATTAGGACAGGGCATCCAAAGGGGCCTGAGACAGAGGCTTAGGATATCCCAGCGTGGTGTAAGCATGTGTGCGACAGGTCTAACACGTCTAGCCCCACACAAGAACCTCTTGACCAGTGGGTGGCTGAAGACTATGGTGAGTGGATAGTGCCAGGAATACCAGGAGAAGGATAACATCATGTGAAATGCACGTGTGGAGAAGATACGTACGCCGCCGCCATGGGGAGAGGATACACACGCCGTCGCCATTATTTATCTATTTATTTATTTTTGGTCATGGTCCAGACAATGTTGTAGTTAAGGTAATTGACTGTCACACGAGAGACTGGGGTTCGATTCCCAGTATATATATATATAGATAATTTTTTTCTCTTTTATTAATATTAATATTTCATTTTTTCAATTACTTGTTGATGAATAAGTTTATGACATTTTATAAAAAACGTTAGTTTTTATGTGTCGAAAAGACCAAAACTGTTTTAAAACAGATCTCAAAAATGTTTTGATGATTGTATGGGCACGATGTCACTTCATAGGGCCGGCCTATGACATTTTCTGTTTTCTATCTAGGCTATATTATTCACTTTCTTTTTCAAAACTTGTAGTTAATATATAAATCAATGTAACAATGTAAATGATCACAATGGAATTTCTTTGATGAAACAGAAAACATTTGTGAATTAACAACTGCATTTATCTGTGTTTCAAAGTAAATTTTAAGCATCCATCATTCAACAGAATCTGTGCTTTGACAGCAGATAATTAACCATACAAATGTTGAATTTGAGAAGGCAAGAAAGAAGAAAAACATTATTGGGCAGATAGAAGACTTGATTGTAGAGTCGCTAGTTGTAAGCCATCATGTATTATTTTGGCAGACGGCCAAAGAAAAGCTTTGATTGTAGTCATCCAATTAGGGTCTGGCAAAGCATAAAAACGTGACACTGGAACATTCTTTATTTCAAGAAGATGCAAAACATTAGCAAGAAGATGCAAAAAAAAAGTGTCGGCTTACATTAAGCATACCCAAAACAGGGGGACTGGATGATTCCTGAAATCATGGAATCACTAAATGATTCATAGGTTGTGTGAAGAGGCAACTTCAGAATTAGTGCACACGTGTTTGCTTCCGGGAACACAGTGCCAGTGTGCAAAAAGTTAAATGTTGGCTCTCCTGGGAATCCCAGGGGAGGAACTCTGTCCGCCCCAGTGACAAACATGCGGAGCTGGTTCAGCGTCACTCTGCTCTCCGTGTCCTCCACCACCAATACAGCATCTCCACCTGCAATGTAAAATATAGGACTTAAGTCAATATAATGACTCAAGGCAAATGTTTTTGTACACTTCACCTAGCCGAAAATAATCATTACAGATTAATTTATCAACCTAAAAATTCTAAACAACACTTTCAATCAAATGAATGCACAATGTTTCAAATAGTTTACCGCAGGGGAGCTTTGTTGGGGCCTGCAAAATCCTTTCTGCGATATTGGGATCTTACATGAATAGGTCACATATTTTTAAACAAACCAAAAATGAAAAAAAATCCCAGAAATCCCATCAAAAATGGGATTTCTGTAACATACACTTTTTTTATGGACCAAAATGTCTGACGGGATAAAGGAAAGACAGAGGTCTGAACACCGCTAGGCTCCCATGAACAACTCGGTTAAGAATGCAATCCTCCGGGCGCTCCGGTGGCGTAGTGGATAGAGCGCGTACCATATTGGCTTCGGTGTTCGTTGCAGTGGGCGCAACGTTTGATCAAACTTAAACGTCCTCAGGCACAGTTGGTTGCCAAGCCCTATTTCATCAATTCCCATTTACATTTCAAGTTACCAAAGTATGCATACCTTCCACATCGATGAGCCAGTCCCTCCAGTAGCTAACTGCCCGCTCCTCCTCTGACCGGCGTGAGCTCCCTCGAACAGAGAAATTGACGGCAAACATATTTATCACCTGCTCTGCTGTCAGTGGGGCAGGGGGTCCACCTGAAAACAGCTTTGGTAAAGCAGTGCTTCCTACTGCCGCCTGCAGCACCCCAAAGCACTCCAAACCTTGCCGCAATCTTTTAAAGAAATTCCAAAAGATTGTATTAGTGACATTACTACTTGAATAGGAAAACAGTGCCTTTTTCGGTTTAAAACATTATTTTAAAATATTTGGGTCGTGGAATAATTACATTTGGCATTGTTTTAACAAATCCCATGAAAACCTACCTTACTCAAAGTAACAAAGGAAAAATGTATGTGTTTAAATAAAAGAGGTCTTAGAAGTGATCTTGTATCTGATGTTACTTCTGTGTGATCAGGAGTAGGGGAGCGATCTGGTAAGTGATCTCCTGTATAACCCTCTGTTACGACTGTGGTCGTAGTTTTTGTATTCTGTTGTGTTTGTGTGTGTGGCTTTGTGTTTCTTGTCAATCTCCTATGTAAATAGGAATGTGCTATTCCTGGGTGGGGATTGGTCCACTAATTTCGGCCGGGGACGGTGATTGGCCAAGGCAGGAAACCCCAACAGGAATAAAAGGAGTCAAGATGGCAACCGTAGCAGCCAGCACTTCCATCCTCCTCCTCTCCCAACAAGCCACATGTTTATTAAGTCCTGTATTTCAGTGTAGAAGTTTCTCTGTTAAATAGTAGGGGTGGGGTGCCATTTTGGTATGTATTGTTTTCTCCTGTTTTTATTAGAAAGGGAGCTGAGTTGATTGTCATTTGTTTTCTTAGGTTAGAGTCCATTTTGTTTCAGATAGGGAAGTTGTTTGTTATTTTGGCCTGGGCCCACCCTGAAGCCTACCTTAGTTACGTTGATAATATTGTGTGAATAAATCCTGTTTTCGGTTAAAACTGAATAACGTGTGCTCGTGGTAGTGATGGCAAAATGAAGCCTCGTCAACTAACGAAGGCTTCAATCCAATTGTATTGAAAAATGAGACAGACTCTATGAGATTGGCGACCTCTGCTGGTGAAAGTAAAAGGAGACACTGTCGTGAATCCACATGATTAGCTACCATATTCTATCTTTGGGTGTTCTGTATAAATAAATAAGCGTTCATTGGCCACTGCATTCATTTAA
>JAOPJL010000125.1:15320972-15331007 GCA_027123545.1 Trisopterus esmarkii
GGATGGCGGCGGTATACTCCGTCTATTACCGTTCCTCGTGCCCCCTTGGGCCGAGGTTTCAGGGGCGGGATGCCACAATATTTAAACATAAATTTGAAACTGTCATTCTTGTAGATCAACTGGCACACACACACGCACACACACACACCATCGGTGATCACTGTGAGTCGAGTATGATGGTCCTTCTGGGGTATCCTTCTTGCGGGTCCTCAGATGGTTAAAGAGGTCAATTCTGGAGCCGCATACTTTATTTCAGCGTGGGCGTTGTTAGTATTTGTATGGACTCTGCCCGCCCTGCTGGTCTTCTGTGGCATTGAATGGTTTTTTGTGCAATTGCCATGTGCTTTTGTTTTTGTCTTGAAGCCCGCCCTCACCTGCCACTCCCTGGCCACACCTGCTCATTAGATGCTTGTTGTCCTAATTGAGTTTTCCCTGTGCCTTGTTTCTCCCTGCCGATGATTTGCTTTCCCTCTGTTATTTAAGTTCAGTTCAGGGTAGGGAATGGGGGTGCCTGTTTGGTGGTGAACCTCTCCTTCCCTTGCTGCTGCGTTTGTCTGAGTTGGTCCTCATGCAAAGTGGCACCTTCTTGCAGGCAGTTTCTCCAGGTGGACCTGTGTCATGCTGTGTCCTCCCAGTTTAAACTGTTCATGTTGAATTCGGTCAGTCAGCAGTTTGTTTCACTCAAGGGCCCTATCTTCATGGGATCACTGAGGCTGTTGTATTAAATGTTGCTAATTGAAGCTATCTCACCCCAGCAAAATAAACCATTAGCATTTTGAATAAGTGAAAAGAAGATCATATAATAATAATCAAACTTATGGAGTGGGGACGTGTTACCTTTCTTTTTTCCAGATAAAACATTACAAGTTTCTTATTTTCAATGTTGATCTGGTTCAAGAGGCCCCAACAGAAGTAAAGATACAAATAACAAATACACAAATGAAGGTGTGTGTCTCAATGTTATATAGTGTGTTGTGTGTGAAAGGTGTATGCAAATGAGAAACTGGGACTGTGTGTGTGTCTGTCTGGAAGGCATCTGGAGTTGGGCCAAAAAGCATATTCCTTCCTGCTGATGTGTGTACATGTACACTCGCACACGTGTGTCAAACAAATTGTGTCTGCCATTAAGTACAACATGTTTGTATACATCTAAAAGCAAAAACAAGATGACAAATTTGCTCAAACACATTTAAATTGTTACAATCAAATAGAGAAACAATACAATACAAAGTACAATACAAAGTATGACAGCTAGTGGAAACATACTTTGGTCTCGAGCTACCCCTAGGTGTCTGTCCATCCCGAGGACTTTGCCAAGACGGCACCCCTTTTGGTCTTTGAATATATATATTTATTTTTTTAAAGCTCAAAATTGCGGCCTAGACTTCAGATTTTTTCCCGTGACCTAGGACTGCATACCTTGTCCTAGCCCAGGTCGATTTCAACATGGCTGGGGTTTCAGTCCAGTGTGATGTGCCCATTGGCCAAGCAAACCAGGGATGCTGCCAAAGACACATCGATGAGGACTTGGTTGGGTCCCATCAGATGTGGGACTTGCATACTACCAGCCCAGGTGAATTTAAACAAAGCTGGGCTTTCACTCCAGTGTAATGTCACATCGATGTGGACTTGGTTAGGTCCCATCAGATGTACATACTTTGTTTAAATTCACCTGCGCTAGTCTCCATCGTTTGCTTGGCCAGTGGGGACATCACACTGGACTGAAACCCAAGCCATGTTGAAATTGACCTGGGCTAGGACAAAGTATGCACGTCCTAGGTCACGGGACAAAATCCAAAGTCTGAGCAATTGTGACCTTTAAAAAAAGAATAATGAAAAACTCAAAGACCAAAAGGGGTTGGACAGACACCTGGTCCTCAGAGATTGCCCACATAATGAAGTAGGGTAGGCTTTTGTTTTTGCTCATATAGGCTATTTTTCTTTTTCTTGGGGGGGGATTTTTTTGTATATATATATTTTTTTTTTGTTTCTCTACAGGTAACCAGCACTGTGGTTGGCCAAGTGGAGAGGATCATCTTATTTGCGCAGGGAGACCACTCTGGAAATGCAACTGAAACAAGGTGGAAAAAAAAAAATCACTTTTTTGTTCACATTGAAGCCTCATATCTTCTCATAGTAAGAATTAAACAGTAACTCACCCCATAGCCGCCTCCTCCAATCTCGTCATTCGTTTCTTTGGCTCCTCTGATGGCGCCTCTCCTCCATCGGCCTCACGTGCATAAGTGTCTGCGGAACAACATGGACGCGTATAAGAAGAATTAAAAGAAATCAAGAGCTTGTGCCACACACCACAACATCCTGAGTGGCCTCAGGAAATGTGTTGGATTGCACAATTAGCTGAGGTTATTCAAAAGGACTCACTGCTGTGGGTCAGGTGTCCCTCCTTCAGGTCGGTCCTGGCAATCTTCTTTTCGTGGTGCTTCTTCACCTTCTTATCTAACCAATTGGCCAATCGCTGCCTGAGGCTCTTCTTTTTGGGCTGCTGTACAGGTTTGTCCTCTTCCTCGTCGGTCATGTCCGAGGATTCAAAGAAAGGCTCTTCTTTTTCTATTTTTGCTTCTAGATGAAGGATGATGACCAAGGTCTTCCTCTCAGACTTGGTGTTGGTGTCCTGTCAGATATTAATGAGACAACTGTATTTAATGATGATTCAAGTAGCTGTTTGTCTGTTTGCTGTTTGTGTGTTATATTTTAGTGACTGTTAAAGTGACCGTCGGTCAGTTGCGGTTTTGTGATTATGCTGACATACGTAAACGCAAACCAACACACTCACACTCACACACAGGTAACCTTAACAATGCAGCTAGCTCACCATGTGACTAGGGGAGGCGTGGCCTGGGTCCAGGGCTGACGGCTCGTACTCTTTGTATGTGTCAACCTCAGACCCCTCCTCAGTCGCCAAGACCCCCGGACTCCTCAGCATCTAGGACACAACACACGGCGTCAGGAACTCGTCGAGTTAATACAGGTTACTACATCACTACTGAAGATATATGTTAGGTCCTGTTATGAAATGGGCTCACTCGTGTGTGTGTGTGTGTGCGTGTGCGTGTGCTTGTGCTTGTGTGTGTTCATGCAGGTGTATGTTTGGGAAATTGTGTGTGTCATTAAGTAAATGTATTAAAGGTACAAGGGCCTGAGGAGCGCTGCCTTATATAGAGGAGCCGGGCCTAGTGATGTCACCGGGTTCCGCTGGCCAGAGACCTCACATGATGTAGTCGCGGTTACCGGTTTGTTGTGTATACGTTCCTTTGAAAAATGCTAAAAGATGCTGAAGTCTAAATCAGTCATTTTGATGTTTTTTTCAGGAGAAAAAGTTTAAGAAAGTGTGCATGAACATATTTATATACATTATTTATTTTAGGGAAAGAATCAAAGAGTGCATTTGCACACATAAAGTGTGCGTGTGCGGCCCGTACCCGTACCCGTGTCCCTCACCTGTCTCAGACGGTCTTTCCCTCGCGGTGAGGGGGAGGCCGGATAGGGGCGGGAACGGTGCCTGACCCGGGCTCGACCCCGGCTCGCGGCTGCTCGTTCAACCTCAACCCTACCCGGGTTCTCCGGCGCTCCTCGTGGAGGTCCCTCCTCTTGGAGGAGATCCTCAGGTTTTACCTCCCTCACCCGGTTCCTCACCCGTCTTCTCCCCATTGTTTTCTTGTTCGTTTGCTTACTGGACAAAACACTGCTACGATCAAACTCTTAGAACCAGGTAATGCTTATCGCTCCGCTCTCTGATCAGCACTGAGCACTGGACTGAGGAGCGGTGCCTTATATAGAGGAGCGGGCCTCGTGATGTCATAGAGGTCTGCCAGGGTTCCGCTGGCCCCAAACGACGCACAATGTTGTGCTGTTGTCACAGACAACCCGGTTTTTTTTGATTGACACTCTTGAGAGTATGCCGCAAATAAGCTTAAGTTGAAATGACTAAAATATACCTATTACTTTAATATAAAAAGTGTATAAACACACGCTTATATTTACACAAGTCACAATGAAATTGTGACTTGTGTCACAATATTAAAGTCCATAAGCTGTTTCTAAGTCTATCAATGTTTTATACCCAAAACATGTGCATAAACATACACTGTGGCCAGGAAAGACTTGTCAGGCTTATCAGTTTGTCTTTTATCAACTTTAATGATATTGATATTGTGGTAACCCTCTTTCTCCGGGGGACGGGTTCCACGAATAAAACACGTAAAAACACTGAGTTTTAGCCGTACTGGGCATTTATTCCAAAAACAGGGTTCGGTAAGCGTGTCTCTCTCTAGGGTCTCCGTGAGCCTCTAGTCCTGCCCCTTGCACGATCTCCTCGCGCATTCTTATGCCGGTTCCGGGTCTTTCTCCTCCCTGCCGCCAGGTGCCTCCCATCACGCTGATTGGGGGGAGAGACATGGTGCTCTCTGTCGCCGGCTGTCGGATGGCGGCGGTATACTCCGTCTATTACCGTTCCTCGTGCCCCCTTGGGCCGAGGTTTCAGGGGAGGGATGCCACACTTGGTTAAAGGAGCGCTATGCAACTTTGGCCACTTCTTCGCCGTTTTCTTGGTCTGCGCTCGCAATGAGCTACCCCTACAGCTTCGAAGGATATTTTACAACACTGTCGTAACAACTCGTTGACGACCCTTCCCCATCCACTTCTACGCTAGCCATGTGCATTTGCATGGAGCCATGTCATAGATAGATGTTCATAAAGGGTAGACAAGTTATACATTTTGAAAAGGTGTATGTGTTACAATTAACCCACCCTTTATTTATTTTTTTTATAGTTGTTTTTCTTCAGGAACAATTATAACACACACAGAATAAGAAGTATTTACCTCATCAATACAGTATCAATACAATATCAACAGTGAAAAGAATAAACAAGAACATTAAACAAGAACATTTTGCATGGACCAGCACCATCAGATTAGTCCAAATCCTGTATCCCATGTCCCAATGGATGCCTCAAGGGCTTTTTTTAAATCCTCATAGGTGGAGAAGTGGCCAGGGATGCGGAGGCACATGTAGCAGGTGGAGGATTTGGGGAACTGCCCACGTACAACCTCCACTTTAAGCTCCCCAGATATCACTTCCCACCCAGTCCAAAACCGGAGTAGGTTTGTGAGAGACTCGGCTGGAGCTACAAAAAAATAGTTTTAATTAGCATAAATAATTATTCTCACCTAAAATAAATGACAGGAAAATTTATTTTTACTTCTGTGAAATGGTAGTGCCAATTGTAGGCCATTAGCCAGGGCTAATGTAAAGATGCTGTGGTCATCGTTCTTTGATGTTTTCATAATGAGAGGTATATGGGAATGGCATACCGGTTTCAATGAACTGCCGAAGGAACATCCCAAGCTTGGCTCGTGTCTCAAGAGGATAGTCCTCGTCTTCTTCATCGACCGACTCAGTCGGCCAGATGATGTGTTCAATCATGACCTAGAAGTCACAACTAGTTAGTTAAATAGTTCCTCCAAAACATTCTTATCTGCTGAGTACGTCTGTTTGCCCATACATTTGTTTGTATATTAATGTACAATGGCAATAAAGGATCATCTGATCTAATCAGAACAGTAATTTTCAGAAGAAGAAAGCAATATAGAGTAACATAAGTCAGTACAATAAAATAATGTTTTTGAAAGAGTAGTTCCACATAGGTGTATAGCAATTTATAATCTCCATGGAGAGTACCGGTATACAGATAAGAGTTCCCGTTGTAAACGTAACCTTTATTGATATGTATGTACATCAGTTAAAAAATCTAATGTTTCTCAAGTCTGGCATTCTTATCACTAGTTGTGCAATATGTGTAATTTGTGCTTGTGATTTGAAAGTATATGCTGTTTATACTACTATGGAGGCAGCCATTTGTGAGCAGGATTTGAGTCCAAGACAAGATTCCCCAAGGGGACAGCAAAGTATATTGTTTGTATTGTACCTGGGGGCTGCAGATCACTACTTTCCCAGATGGGAAGACAGCTTCAGCCACATCCCTTCTTTCTGTTAATATCGGCCACCCTCCAGTCCTTTTTAGGCCCTTTCTCATTTGCTTTATCTGAGAAGATGTTCTTCCCAGAATCTGCAACAATCATAACAAAAAACATACATTTCACATAACAAATTGAACAACTGAGTGTGAAAAATAGTCAATATTGTGGGTTGTAAGTAATGTGTCATGTTGTTGGGCTTCTGAGCCCAACAAGTATCAATTTCAACAAACTCTTCCATTACCGCATGCTGCAAAAGCTGCTGATGAAGGTATCTCCTGTTCTTCTCAGTAAGTCGTGGCAGTTCCCACATGTCAGTCGGGATATTGACATCAGCCTTCTGGTCTTGGGATAGCTCCTTAATGCCTTCCAGCTGTAGTGGAGAAAAAAGTCCTCCACATCAATCCCTTATTTTACCTCACACATACCAAAAAAAGCTACACAAACAGACATTACCGAGTGGATAGTGTTCCTTTGATCAAGGTCAGGGCAATTCTCTAGGACCACTGTCGCTGTCTCCAAAGACCCGCCCAGGAGAACATGGATAACAGCAGGACTTATTCCTGCCAAACCTGGGCCACCATGAATAAAAGTATGCCCGACCAGTCTGCCTGCAATCAGAAACAGGTCAGAGTTGAAAAGTGGCTGTGAGGCGCAGGGTATGAGGTGATCCTTTTGCCCCTCGAAGAGCATTGTCACATCCGCATTACCTGCATGATAAAGATAAAATAATATTTACCATGAGAGTATTTTTTACCAGAGTAGCTTTCATGAAATAAACTATTGCTTGCTTATTAAGAATAACTTATTTTGAACAGACAAGTCACACTGCTGCATACCGTATTCTGATAGATTGACATAGATGGAATGTTGTATTTGAATGCAAAACTAAACTAAAAACATACCAAAATTGATATGGAATCCAGACTGTAAAGTGTTCATGGCAAAGCTGAGGAAGTAGCGACTGACGCCATCACCTATTGCAGCATCACCTATAACACCAAGAATAATTGTCAAAACACATAAATGGAATGGCAGATTTTCTGTCTAGGATGTGGAACCAGTCTCAATCTATAAGAAATTTAATTTTAAAGGTTTCTCATTCAGCAATTGGCCTACACCTTTGTAAGGTTGAGAGTGATAAAACTTAATTTGGAAAACCAAGACATGTCATTGGTGAAGGCACCCATCTGTAAAACTCTGTTTTACTTGCACCTCAAGCAGGCACCTAGCCTGTAAATCCAGACCCACATCTAGAACAATGTAGTGTCTGGCCACGAGCAATAGACTTCCCAACTCAAGTGGCAGCACCTATGCATTTCAATATATATTACAAAGTATTGCTAAATCAACGTTACATCGATATTATATTTGACACATTTCTAGCGGAAGCAGTAACCCTTATTAATTTTCATTTTTCATGGATGTAATTAGCAAATGTGGTTGCAAAGCTCTTTACAAATTCAACCTTGTTTATAATATTGATAAATAAATATTGCGACCTTCCAGCACACAGTGAAGTGGGGCAGCCCATGTTGTTCTCTTTTGCTTGTAGAAAGCGATAACTGCTGCTTCTCTGTCTTGAACATCTGTTTCTATATCAATAGAGAAGCGAATAGGCGTTTCCAGCTCTTGCTCTCGCAACAAACGTCTTCGAAATAGTGTTGCTGCACTCAAAGCGTTGAGAATTTCCTTCCATTCTATAAAATACACAATACAATAACAAATAAAGTTAGTCAAAAACATTTCAGAGTGATATTAAAAATGTAAAGTTAAAATTAGGGAATTATTTGTAATTCATCAGTAAAAACATTTCGTTTTTTAACCGGTCAGTGAAATCTACTTTATGGATTTTCAAACTATCAAATTTGGTATTTAGCCTTAAGGGACTGACATACACGTGTATACGATATTAACAAGATAGCTCAAGAAACATGGCCACCATTGACCAACACGTCTTCACAAGGGTGGGCTTAGCTGCCTCTTTCACAAAACTTTTTGAAGAAGTTGTTTCGCTGAATCATTTTGAGCCAGACCAACAGGGAGTGCCACAAATGCCCTGCTAGGAGGGTAACATTCAAAAATTTGCGCTGGAATTTTATAGTTTTTATATATCCTTGTGTTTGTGAGGTATGACTAGCACCTGGTACATCCGGACTACATTGACTGCAACAGTGGCAGTGGCAGTGGTGCTTTGTGGCACTGTATGGCTGGACCCCTCTCCAGGACCATCTTCAAGAAACGGACTGCTGTTTGCTGAAATTCTAAATAATGAGAATATCAGCTGTACCATAATTAAAACTATAAAAAAACATTGAATTAATGAAATATAAGACATACTGAAGGCAAATTGATTAGTACCCATCTCCGCAAAAGCTTGCATGATATTCTATGTCCTCTTTGGGAAAGATTTGTACACATATTGGACATATTTCCTGAGTGAAAAGAGAAATGTACAGGTTTTGAAGATATATATCATTTTGAGTAGAATTGTATTTAGTAGGTAAACATTAACATTGTATTTACATCTCAAAAGACGTGCCAAGTTTAAAAAAACTTGTTTATGAAAAGGTGATGAATTAATAGTGAAAAACTCAACTGTAGTATTGTCTCCGACCATACTGCTTATTTCTGGCTCATCACTAGTCTGTAAATTCAGAAATAAAAATAAATTTAAGTAAGTCAATTGCACAAGCTTAAATATGACATGTTCATTTGTAAGAGAAACATTTTAATAACAGCTTACAATCAATGTGCCATTGCATCCTGCTACATGTAGCGGCAAAAGCTGCAAAGGCATTTGACTGCCACATGTGATGCAGCTTGACTGAGGCATCTTCGCAAACTCAGCTGCGTCATAGGGGAGTGGTTCAGTTGAGAGCTGCTCCTGTAGGGGAACTATAAAAATGACATTCTTCCCATTGCTGGAAGCGGATTTGAGCAGCCTAGTGGAGTACCCCTCGGACTCAGTTGGAATGATGCTCAATTTGCGACGTCCACTACCGCCTATTTTGAAATGTAAAGAGGAACAACACAAGTGTCCTATAAAACCTTGTTAACATGTTTACATTAATTTAAGGCAAACTTGAATGTGTTGTTTACCACTAGGAGTGATATTAATGGTATTTCAACTAGCCTGGAAATCCAGACCTGTTGCTGGCAAATTAAATTTGCTCAGAATGTTGGTCTGGACACGATCCATTGAAATTCATTAAATATGTCAGACAATTCGGAGTTGCCAATCAAATGATTCTACTATTGATTCTTCTATTGAGAAAAATGTTACCTGTGGACTTGTAGAACATCCAGCCTCCTTTTAATGTTTTAAGTTTGGGAAATTCTCCCCCAAGTAAAGCCACAATCTTTAAAACAAATTGATTCAAATATGATTCACAATATAGCAAGTTATTTACCTTTTTAATAATTGACCAATCTACACATGTACACATGATTACCTCACTGTGATTGAGGTTGTCTGGTATACTGAGCATCCTCTTTCCAAGGCCAGCATGTGCAAGGTCCAGCTCTTCAGAGCCCTTTGGGGTGAACTCGCTTGGCCCCGAAAGGACATACATATTAAAATCTGTCCTTTTAACGATGCAGGGGGCAGGAGCAGGAGAAGTGAATCTTTTCTTCCCTCTTGGCTGCTCACCAAACATACTTGAAATTGCCTGATGTGAAAAATAACAAAAACATTCGTGATAAAAACCAGAATAAATCTAGAGCAAGATGGGTCCATAATAGAAATGTATGACTTTAGCTGATGGTTTTATATGCCATGATTTCATAATTGGAATTTATTAATAGCTAAATAAGAACATAAAATACAATGGTGCTGTTCGGTAACTTAACGGGTTCACGATATTCAAAACACCAATATTCAATCCTTCAGAAAATGACAAGCAGCATACGAGGACATTGAGAAATCCAGAAGGAAAATGTCTAATCAGCAATGACTGTCATTACGTTTACATGCACAGCTTAATTCGATTAAAGCCGTAGCTCGACTATGCTCCGCAATTGGACAACTGCAATTGTCC
>JAOPJL010000125.1:15431371-15441460 GCA_027123545.1 Trisopterus esmarkii
AATTATAGAAATACAGTAAAGAAATCAGATTGTTGGTGTCATTTTTATTTTGAGGATTCCAAAAAAAAGGAAAAAACTAAAACGGAAAGTGTATATAGGCCTCCTGCAATTTCAGACCTTCCCAATTAAATAAAATGCAGTCCTCTTCAAACCTCAATAACAATACAATCCTCGATCTTTTCCCCATTATCTGGGCAACAAAGTGCAATAAAACGTCTGCAATTATAAAAATAAAACAGCAGCCTTTTGAAAAGGTAAGTAGGCTTTATAAAATGAAAGTAAGCCAAGTTAAGTCAGTGCAAATGAATAGCCTACAATGCAGAACAATCCTTTTCTCTTTCCCCCCTTATGGCGGCAACAGACACAAATGAATAGGCTTGCAAACAAATAATAAAACAGCCTGCAATTAAAAGGCAGGTTGCTTAGCTTTTTGAAAATGTAAAGCATAAAATTAGAATAAGACAGTTTAAGTTTTCTGCAAGTTCCAAGTAGCCTAAGTCTGTGCAAGGGTACAACACAGCAGCATCCTCTTCTCTGTTCCCCTTATCGCAGCAACAGACAGACACGCACAATACAAGCGCAGCAATCCTCGGACCTGAGCAATAAAACACAATAATATCCCTAAGTGTCATTCCAAATACTGACAAAAATCAGAAATCACTTTATAAAAACTTTGTTGCTAAATATGTGCCTATGAGGATTGTGTTCTCACCCGTTTAATGTGACTTCTGTTTTCGGACTTCACTGGATAGCTTCTCAACATCGGGCACGTAAGATGAAACTTTGATCTTAACACAGGACTGCAAGCTCTCATCTGTGAGGCGGGTGCCGTATTTGGACTTGATGTAGTTCATGTTTGAGAATATCTGCTCACACGTGTATGTTGATCCAAAGATGGATAATACTCCAAATGCATATTTCTTCATGCACCCATAACTGTCAGGAAGAGCATTCCATGTTTCAAACACAAGTTTCTCAGGTGTTGGGAGGCTCTCAATCTCGCTCCATTTGTGGCTTTGGGCAGCAAGGGCTTTCTGACGAGTGACGTCTTCAAGCGCGGCTGTCAGACTTTTGAATTTTGACACCCACAAATCTTTGTCCGCTATATCGGCTATTTCCAATTCAAGTTCGGATTGATTTACTCCTGGGAATGTCTTCAACAAGGACGGGTCAATCTCCAGGGGTGTGACAGGGAAAGATAGTGTGATTTTTTCCTTCGGAACTCGCTAAATCCGCTCCCAAACGCAGCTTGCATATCAACGATCACACTATGTAAATAATCTCCGTTGAGTGTATGATCGTGATTCCTGTCTTTAAACTCTCTCAGGGACGGAAAGTGAGAGAGCGTGCCTCGCTGTACATCTCTGGCGAATACAGTCAGTTTGCGCTCAAATGACAAAACAGCTTCCAGCATTTGCAGTGCAGTGTTTCCCTTCCCCTGGAGACTTTTATTGAGCATGTTTAGGTGACTTGTCATATCCACCATAAAGTGCAGTTTTTCCAGCCACTCGGTGTCTTCCAGTTGTGGGTAGTTCAGGTTTTTGCTTTTCAGGAATTTTTTCACGTGTTCTATGCAAGCAACAAAGCGACGCAAAACCTCACCCCTGGACAGCCAGCGGACTTTGTTGTGCAGCAGGAGGTCAGAATATTCGCTGTCAACTTCATCTAGCAATTCACGGAACTGACGGTGGTTTAATGCTTTTGCAATTATCTTGTTCACGATCTGGATGACAAGGTTCATCACCTCCATACACTCCGGTGGGAATGTTTGTGCACAGAGTGCTTCTTGGTGCAAGATGCAGTGAAATGCAAGCAGATTTCGATCCAAGGCTTTCTGTAGTAAAGTCACATACCCCTTTTGAGACCCTCTCATACTGGGTGCCCCATCTGTAGCCACTGAAATCAGGTTGTTGGTGTTTATTCCTTTGTCATTTAAACACTTCAGCACAGCCTCACATATGTCCTCCCCCCGTGTTTGGCCTTTCAGTGGTATTAATTCGACCATTTCTTCTTGCGGCCCATCAGAGTTCACATATCTGCATAACAGCGCAGCGCAGTCTGTTCAATATCAATCACATCACACGACTCATCACATGCAATTGAGTACGCTGGAGCTGAATTAATGTCCTTGATTTGCTGATTGGTGATGTCGCCTGCTATTTTAATGGCCCTTTCTTTCACCGTCTTTGCGGAGAGAGGCATGTCTTTTATTTTCTGGATTATCTCGGTTTTGTTTTTGAAGTCTGAAAACAGGTGCTCTGATATTTTAATGAATGAATCCTTCATGTAATCACCATCCGTGAACGGTTTTCCACGCTTTATTATTTCTCGGGTTGCAACAAAACTTGCAGCAGTAGTGGAGTTTGGAGATGCAATCCACTTTTTAAATCTACCTTTGCTCTCCTCTAATTTCTCCAGAAGTGCTGCAATCGCACTTTTTCTTTCAGTCCCAACTCAGTCGGCTGCAAATTTAGCATGCCTTCCCTGAAAATGTCTTTCCAAATTACTCGTTTTATTGTTGGACCACTTCTCGATCAAACATGCTGGCAATCCTTCCGCATTGGCGATGAAAGCAAATGATTCGGTCCATTCTGCCTTGAATCCCCTGTTCTCATCAGCTACCTTTCTCTTTTTCCCTTTGGGATCCGTGGCCCATGACACACCCGCCGGTTTGTTTACAGCAGCCACCTGCCTGGCACGGCGCCAGGCTGGAACGTGTGTCGCAGGCTATGACGCAAATCTTCGTTGACAGAAATGTTGAAATCTTTTTATCTTTTATAATTATTATACACATTTTTACAGCATTGGAAAACGTTAAGAATGTTTGTCCTCCTACCTCCAGAAACCATATTAAAACCGCATTTAAAAAAATATATCCCCCCATTCATTTTCATACATTTTTGAAGAGGCTCCAAGAGCCACCAGGGGGGCGCTAAAGAGCCGCATGCGGCTCCAGAGCCGCAGGTTGCCGACCCCTGGACTAGAGGAATGTCTGTCTGGTGGTTGCCGGTGAGCTCAGGACCCTCTGAGGCGTTATGAATAACAGAGGGACAGGGCCCTCCCCCTCCTGTGAACCTGGTTAATTTCCACTATTATCTCAAACATTTGGCAGAGATATCCTTTTAAACCTTCATTATTTTCTACCATACTGGCTTGCTTGATGGCGGCGACCTTTTTGGGGTCAGCTGAGATTCTGTCTGCTGAAAAGATGAACCCGAAGAATTCAAGGCTGGATTTATCAAACTCACACTTTTTGCGATTGAGTGTGAGACCTCTCTCTTTCAGTCTCTGGAACACCACTCTGAGGGTGTCGTCGTGTTCAGCCTGTGTCTTGCCGTGGATGATGATGTCGTCACTCAGGTTCTTGACACCGCTGATCCCTTGCAATGTTTGGCATATTACATTCTGGAATACCTCCGCTGCAGACGATATTCCAAAGTTTAGGCGTTGTATCGCCTCAGACCTTGGTGTGTGGTGAAGGTTGTGATGCATCCGCTAGCCAGGTGGAGCTCTAACTGATGATATCCGGCAGTCAGGTCCAGCTTGGAGAAGACCGTAGCTATGTTGAGCTCATGGATGACGTCGTCCATGGTGGGGTGATGAGGCGTTCGCGCTGTATGGCGGTGTTGGCTTGTCTCATGTCGGCGCAGATCCTCACTTTATCCGGGTCTTTTGGTTTGGGAGGCGTCACAATTGGGGAGACCCATGGCGTAGGGCCTGTGACTGTCTCTATGATGTCATCATTCTCGAGTTTCAGCAGTTCGTCTTCGACTTTTTTTCGGATGTGAAACGGCACCCGCCTGTGTGGCTGACAGGTAGGCTGCATGTCTTTGTTGATGTGTAGCTTGACTTGAAAGTCTTTTAGGTTGCCTATTCCCTTGAAGAGCTCTGGATAACTGTCCACCAGCTCATCTGCCACTGTTTGGCCGCTTGTGGATGAGACGCTGTTGACTATTTTTATCAGGCCAAGCTCATCGGCTGTTTGGTAGGTTAACAGGGAGCAGCCATCGCCCACCAGCATGTAGAACATGCCCTTAGTCTTTTTGTTCCAAGCCTCTATGTCACAGTTGAATGCTCCAGCTATGGGCAGTGGGTTGGTGCAGCCATAAGGATATATCTTTACACTGATTGTGGTGAGCTACAGGCGTGGAGTCATTCTGTTGAAAACTGACTCACTGATAATATTCACTGCAGCTCCAGAGTCTATGAGTGCTGATATCTTGGTATTGTTGAGCTTGATACATGTCTGTGGCTGCATATTGCCACTGTTGCTGTTTATTACAAACACATATTTCTCATCGCTGCTAGACGAGTTGTAGCCACCATTTTGCTCGGTGCTGGTCACATTGTACACTTCGCGTCTGTGTTGTTTACCTTTCTGTCTCTCTTCGTCTTTTGGTTCACGCCCTCTGGTTGGTTCTTGTTGCCTAGATCTGCATTGTCGAGCAAAGTGATTCATCCTATCGCATGCTTTGCAGTCCTTGCCCCGTGCTGGGCAGTCTCCTGCATGTGGATATTGTCCTCCACAGTTCCTGCACTTGTTGTTGGGCTTGCCTCTGCCAGTGTATTGGCTGGGCCGCCAATTCTGCGGGATCACATTCACCGATGCAGTATCTGTCTGTTCCATGCCCGCTGCTTGCTGCTCTGACAGTTCTAGTGATCTACCATGGTCAAGAAGGTCATCTAAGCCCTTGTCAGGCTCTCTCTCAGCGCATGTCGACGCAGCCTGGTTGAAGTGCAGCTTTGAATCAGCTGTGCTTTGATCTCTTTGTCAGTGTCTGCAAACTCACAGTTCTTTGCAAGCATGCGTAGTCTAGTGCAGTATGTGTCTAGATTTTCGCCTGGCAGTTGCACTGCCTTTCGGAACATATAAACTTGATACTGAGTGTTCTTCTTGGGGGGTGAAGTACGTTTCAAGCCTTGCCTTTACGTCCGCATATTTGTCTCCCTCATCTGCGAGCGATTCGTATATATCATGCACGCGCTCTCCTGCTAGGTGCAGCAGCAGTGCCTTTAGCCTAGCATCGCCGGTGATGTTGACCGCAGTAGTATAGTTTTTAAACCTCTGCACCCATTTGGTCCAACACAGTCCCACATAGCTTGGATCAGTTTCTGAGTCAAATGCAGGAGTGTGCGCGAGCGACATGACGAGTGCAGCGTGTAGCGTGTAGGTTACGAAACGCTTTATGTTCCTCTTCTTTTCCAGACTTTATTGTTCCATATTTATCCTCGTCACCAGTGTGATGTTGTAGGGTATCATATGAAATGAGACGAACGGACAACTGTTTATCTGAACTCTGTTTATCTCCGGGATATCAGATGCACGTCTGACTCGTTTCTGTACTACGTCATGACCCACACAATATACGGCAGTTTTAAACACTACACTGTTTAGATGGAGAACCGAGCGAAAAGACTACCACAGCGAGTCCAAATGAGCCAAATATCTGAGACAGGACAAATCATCAAAATTTCAATGTCAACCACTCTATTTCCTCCTAGACAACCCAGAAAGGGGACTCAAAGTGCAAAATACCGGAATTGCCCTTTAATATTTGAGTTCATTTTTATAGATTGAATGTGTAATGAGAAAATTAACGCTATTAACGCAGCTTTGTTTGCTTGCTTTGGCAGCTCTCATCTTATAATTTAACCTCAAGAGGAACCATCGTTTCAAGGACAGTTAGTGTGAAGGCAAAAAACTATTCATCGTGATTAATCACAGCAAATTGTGTGATTTATCATATGTTAATGTTCTACTTACTGTCACCTTCTTTACCAGAAGGGCATTGCAAACACATCATTATGCCTACCGTAAACGCTCTTCCAACCTTTTTATTTCTTCCCGGGCAAAACAGGAGGGTTGACAGGTATGCCCCCAACCTTCTTCGGTATGTTGTTCTACTTCCTGTCTTGTCCTCTACTTCATGTCATTGTCCTTTATTTCCTGTCTTTTGTCTAACTTCTTGTCTGTGTCTTCTACTTTGTGTCTTGCCTTCTCCTTCCGGTCTGCTTCTTGTTCCACTCTCACCCATTGGTTAACCACTTGCTCTCCCATTTTCACCAGTCCCAGGTCCCTGTGAGCCGGAGGACCTGATAGACGGGATCATCTTCGCTGCAAACTACCTGGGCTCCACCCAGCTTCTGTCAGAGAGAAATCCCTCCAAGAACATCCGCATGATGCAGGCCCAGGAGGCTGTGAGCAGGGTCAAGGTACGCATGCACACACCAACACACACATGCACATTTTCACACGCCATACGAACACACACACACCAACCCACAAACAAAGTCAAAACAGCCATACACCCACAAACAAACACAAAACACACACACACACACCCACAAAAACAACACAAAGAACTGACCAGCACGAGGGCAAGGTTGCTACTGTTGTTAGCATATAGTTAAAGGTGAGATTGCACAGTTTTTTCATTAATTTTGGTCAATAGTAGCAATAAATTCCCTGTGAGACGGTTTTGGTGAAATGCTGAAAATGCTCTGGTGCTCCTGTTTCACACTGTTCTAGTGTGGTGAAGGAGGTGGGCGGGGAAGAACGACCTGATCTTGGCTCTTATTCATGACATGCAAATGACTCGCCTCTGATTGACTAGCAGCACTGTCCGTCACAGTAATAATAACAATTAAACTTACAGAGAGACACACAGAGGAAGGGAGAGAAAAGGAGAGAACCACTTGGCTCCTTGTGGGTTTCTGGTTGATTGAATACAGAGAGAAGAGCTGCCTCGGGGCACAGCGTCTGGGGGACTGTGCACCGTTCCCGCCGATTGGCGGGATCGGTGCACGGTGGCGGGTCCCCGCGGTCACCATGCCCCAGTCACCATGCCCTGAGCGCCGAGGTCCAGAACACCGAGCTCCCGAACGCCGAGCTCCTGAACGCCGAGCAACCGAACACTGAGCTCACCGGTCTCCGGCGGTGCACTCCAGCGGGCACAGGGATTAAATACAATACGGTGACCTGTGCACGGCAGTCACGATGCACGGTGGCCGCGGGGCACGGCGAAGCTCAGCTTAGCTCCGCAGTGACCTGTGCACGGAAGTCGCGATGCACGGTGGCCGCGGGGCACGGCGGAGCTCAGCTTAGCTCAGCTTAGCTCTGGCCGCCTCGGCGGCCAGAGCTAAGCCCCGAGGCGGCTTTCTTTCTGTATTCAATTGCCGTGCCTGCAGGAGTGCCCCGCCGAAGTCCGGAAACTCGGCGGTGCACGGCCGCCTGGAACCGCGATGCCTGGGATCGTGATAGCGGTGCACGGTGGAGCTCCTGGACATACGATGGAGCTCCCGGACTCCGGTGGTGCACTATCACGGGCTCGCAGTCGTGGCTCTTCTTTCTGTATCCAATCGCGGTGCCCGCGTGCACCACCGGAGTCCAGGAGCTCGGCTGTGGCACGGCCACCGGGGTACTGCAACTGCGGAGACCGGCTGCTGTGCACCGTGCCCTGGAGCTCAGCTCCAGCTGCCGCTGTGCCCCGAGGCGGCTCTTCTTTCTGTATTCAATCGCCCTGCCCGGGCTGCCGTACCCAAGCCGCGTAAATGTTGAAATAGTGGTAATGTCCGATCCAACCATTTCTTCTCTCTTCTTTCTTGGCCAAGAAACGCAACGTTGACTTGTTATAGCCACAAATAGCACAGGCACAAACTCAATACTGTCTTCCCGTGGGCCATCGCAAGCCAAGGTGGGCTTGACATCAGTTGGTAAGGCTTTCCAGATCAGATTGTTTATACGTCTAGTTTCTTTCATTTGCTAATGCAGACAATCGAGGTAGGAGAACGTTTTCACGTTCAGCATGCATATGCATCTCCGAGTGACCTATCGTATTTCAAAAGGAGGAGTAATAAACGGTTTCTCTGGGAATGAGTGTTATTTATGTAAAGGCACATGTTTGGTGTGATAACATATGGAAAATTAGCAGTGGGGGGAGGGGGCAGTGCATCATGTGAACCACCAGGAAAGAGTGCATAGTCACAGCCAGCAAGCAAGAGGGGATGATGTTGTCATTGTGGTGACATTATACATGAGATTGGATGGTTGAGTAGGGGGGATGAGGTTGAGGCTGTACGTGTCTGCTGTTACAATTAGGTTAGGGAGAGAGAGTAACAGACCAGCATCCCTGCACTCCAATGTGCTACAGCTCTTTATCTTACTCTCTTCTCCATCCTATTGATAAAGTCTCTCGCCCTTTTATTTTCCTCACCTCCTTCTGACAACTCAACGCATTATTGTTGTTATGGTTATTTTAACGGTTTTAACCTGACCTGTCTTAACATGGATATTTTTGAGTGTATGCTCACCTTTTTCTTTATGTGCAATTACTGGACTCTGGAAGTAGACATTTTAGATATGTTTAAAATGTTTTTTCTCTAGTAATCATATGTTCCTTATGGATTATTATTATCCTACTCTTCAATGTTGTGAAGCTATGTAACAATTGTGAGGCTCTACACCTTCTGACCGGGCTGTAGAAACCATCCTCAACCATTAGAATTCACTCTCACACTTAGAAGCCTGTCTTCTCTCAGTCTCCTTATCTTTCTCCCTCTCTTGTGTATCTCTTTTGCTCTTATTTCTCTCTTCTTCTTCTTTTATAGCTATTTCTCTATTTTTCTGCCTCTCTCTTCCCCTCTATCTGTCTCTTTCTCTCTCTCTTTATCTCTGTGTGGACAAATCCATGCAAGGGCTAAACCTTGACACTACCGTGTAACTATATTGCTTTGACACTACACGTGCATGTTGGCCGACCTCGCAGTGATTTCCTGAACCCAGTTCTGCCTATTTCTGCATCGGACCATGACAGTCTGTTGTGTGATATGTTTATAATATTTTGTATTTATTTTATTTATTTTATTTATGCAAATGATGTGCCGACATATATTTTCTATTGTTGGCAAATATTTTCATTTTGAGAATCCACTAATTTTCATCTCAAACTGTGTCGTACTATTGAAAGATGTATTTATGAAGTCCCATAGGCCTATCAGTTATGATTAAAAATAACACGATGTAGCCTAAATGGTTTTACCAAGTTAAGTAGATATCATGCCCCTGACAAAACGGCTGTAGGGTTCATAATTTAAGGGGTACACAAGGAAAGAACTACATTGTTTAGTAGGAGATAAGAAAAGAAAGGTTATGATTATAATAACAACAAAGACGTTAACATTTTGAATTAATGCTATTATAATGAACAATAGCAAATCATGCAGTTGAGACCTCTACTCTACAAACACACATATTGTAATTCGTTTTACATTATATCGTATTGTCAAAATGTTATGAGTTTTTCAATTTGATTTTGATCAGTGTGTAGAATTACACATAATGTTGCCAATTGCAGCTAAATACCCCCCCCTCCCCTTTTCCAATGACTAAGGTGGCCTGTAATGTTCTGAAATGTGTAAGTACCAGCAGGTATTTCTGTTTTGCAAAATGCAACATTAATTTTACTGGCACCAAGGTTGATTTTGGATGGCTCTAGCCCAGTGGCGGTTCTATGGGGGGGCATACAGGGGTAGCTGCCACCCTAAAAATGAGACGTTCTTCTCATTTCGTGAATCACTCAACGTCTTCTTGCCTGATGATAAGTTCTGTGCTGTGCTAACAGCACCGCTTATGTAAAATAGCAGCTGTTCTGCCAGTAAGTACTGCTGGATGTGAGCGCAGTTTTTCAACTTTTAAACTTGTAAAAGACCACCTGCAGTCAACAATGGGTGGTGAGCGGTTGACAAATTTGGCTGTGCTCAGCATTGAAAGTGAGTGTGCAAAAGCACTTGACCTAAACATGTTTGTGCAACGCTATGCCACTCTGCCAAAATGCCAAAACTGCCGGCTTAAATTGTCTTAAATTGTGTGTGTATGTGTGAGAGAGAGAGGGAGAGAGAGAGAGTATGGAAGGGTGGTTTGATTAGATTTTGTTTTACGTTTAGTGCTATTCTATACACATTCAGTACAAATTTAGTGTTTAGCTAATTTTATGCAAGACAATGTTACATTTTAAATTGTGAACTACAAATACAAGTTTAAATAGTAGAAGTGAAGTGTGAAATGAAATATAACTGTGTGTGTGTGTGTGT
>JAOPJL010000125.1:15583336-15595031 GCA_027123545.1 Trisopterus esmarkii
GAGGGACTCAGTCACCGCGAGGAGAGCCGTCTCAGTGGAGTGTGCCTTCTTGAAGCCTGACTGGTGAGGGTCAAGCAGGTTGTTAGATGAGAGATAGGAGGACAGTTGGTTAGCAATGGCACGTTCCAGTGTTTTAGAGAGGAATGAAAGAAGAGATGCCGGTCTGTAGAACGGACACGTATGACTCTAAAGCAGTGCCAACATTTAAATATTTTCCATAACCATTCAGCGAACAAAAGGCAGCAGGCTGATTATCATTCAGGGGGCCAATCAATGACATGCAGAAGCATCAGCCACACGCCCACTCAAGTGGGGTGGGAAATACAGACTTTAAACTCCTCATTCACATATAAGGTCATTTACATTTCCTAAGAAAATACTACCTCAGGGGTAACATTATTATACTATTATCAGTAGAATATCAGGATTTACAGGACTACCTCTGGCCATCAGAAACTCTGATACACTCTGTTCATTCAAAAGTCAACTTAAAACCCATCTTTTCAGGACCACCTACAACATTTGACAAATCATCCTCCATCTTCCACCCTCTCCCTACCCATTTTATTTATTTATTTTTATTTAGTTGTTTTTATCTGGTGTAAAGCGTCTTTGAGTACTTGAGTGTATAAAAAACAGATAAATTATTATTATTATTATTACACATCTATTTACGCAGCTATTTTTGTGTGAGCATTTGATTACATTATAAAATTAGTCCATTTATGGGTTACAGGGGTAATTGTTCAATGGAAAGTGCAGTGTACTATGGATGCAAATTAATTATTCAATATATTTTACTGTTATTCAGGACTCAAAGTACATTGATATTTAAAAATGCATGGCTACTACTATTGGTTAGTTGAAATTAATAATAACAAACAGCTATTGCACAGCAAATTGTGTTCATTTACAGAAGCACCTTAGTGAAATAAGTGTTACAACAGCTAAGGCAGACCTACCTAACTGTAGTGAAATAAAGCACAGGCTTGTGTGGGGGAGGGGAGAGGGAGGGGGGGAGGGTGCGAGGGCAAGATTGCAGATTGTGCAACGTGAGAGTTGGAGGTGTTTTTTATTTTTAACAGAAGAATACGTCATTGAGATTAAACATCTCTTCAATGACCTGGCCAAGACAGGCAGTAGCAGCAGTAGGCTACAGTCACACATAGCCTACACACAAAACATTAGAAAAATAAAACATCTGAAACAGTCGGCATGGGGGAAATCAATATCGCAAGACATTTCTGAAGGCTCAAGAAGGAGAGTAATATTACATTTTAGCTACAAAGTGTAGTCTTGTGGTGGACTCTATAGACATAATTCACCATAATGTGTTATTTACATAGTTTTGTTCTGTGTTATAGGGACGCTGTCTCTTTAAGATCATGTGACTTGTTTGTTTACACGCAAGTCGCGCAATGTTTTAATTCACCGGTTTTTATATGATAAAATGAACGACCTGCCGTTGCGTGCTGACATGAGAAATTGTTTCTTCACTTGTTCAGAGGGGCTTCAGAGGAGGGGCTGGGAGCAGTCCTTTACCAGAGACAGGAAGGCAAACTGAGAGTTATCGCTATGGCCCATGGACATTGACACCAGCAGAAAAAAACTATCGACTACATTCAGGAAAACAGTATTTAGCACTCAAGCGGTTACAGAAAGGTTTAGAGACTATTTGTTTTATGCTCCCTCTGTATCTGTATACAGTGATAATAACCCTGTTATGTCCCGAGCACAGCCAAATTCAATGCAACAAGACATGCTGGTAGTCTGAGCTGGCTGACTTTAACTTGACATTAAAGTACCGTCCGGGGTAAGTAAACACAGACGCAGACTTCCTGTCCCGGCCCATGTGAGTATGGATGCATTAATGTGTGAATGCACAGAGCAGTGTGGCCCCGAGGTGCTAGGTGCAATATTCACTGCAGTTGAAAATCATAAAGAGTACGACGTAAACTGGATCTCAGCCATTACTTGCAGCCCACATGTTCAAGAAATAGCTGCCAATATCCAGTCAGACATAAAGATAACACAGCAAGAGCTGCTGAAGGCACAGTTGCAAGACACTGCCATTTCCTATGCAATCTAGCTGAAAAAGTCTGGAGAGAAACAAGACAAGATAAAAGGTAAACAATTTTTCCACGCGTGGAAAAGACTATGTTTCCATTTGAGATTGTTTCTATTGACATCTTCACCTTGAAAAAAGCAGGGGAGGGTATGAATTTATTTTGGTAAACATTGACAACTTTACCAAGTTTGCCCAGCGTACCCAACCCGTAACTAATCAGGCAAAACGGCAGCAGATACAATTTTTTAAAATTTTGCCCTGAAATCTGGTTTCCCTGCTAAAATACACCATGATCAACGCAGAGAGTTTGAGAACCATTTATTCAGAGTGCAAAAATACACGGGCATTGCAAACTCCTTACCACCCTCAAGGCAACCAAGCTGAAAGATTTAATTGTACATCGTTATCTATGCTGCAGACCTTGGATGAGGAGAAGAAGGGAAATTGGAGTGACTATGTGGGCAAAGTTGTACACGCATACAACTGTATGACTAGTGAAGCAATGGGTTACTCTCCTTTCTATTTGCTTTTTGGTAGAAAGCCACGTTTGCCAATTTATGTGATATTTGGGATAAGTGAGCACGATGGATGTAACTCTCATGAGAAATATGCTAAAATAATGGCAGCAACAAATGAAAGAAGCATATGACATTGCATCCAAAACTATCAAAAAGCAACACACCACGGCAAGAGGAAAAACATACTATGATCAAAAGAGGCAAAGTGCAGTGCTTCCTCCAGGTGACAGAGTCCTTTGCACTCATATTGGGAAAAGCAGATACACATTGTGGTCTCTCAAAAGGGGAAAGGCCCAGTTTATGAAGTCAAGTCCTTAAGTGGAACAGGGAGAGGCAGAATCCTCCATCGTAATATGTTATTGTCCTGTGATGCTTTGCCACTGCAGGAACTAGAAAATAAAACTATACTAAATCAGCTTATTCAAAATGCAAAGAGACACAGGAACAAAACAAAAGATACATCGGAGGACTCCGAGAGCTCAAGTGAGGATGAATACTACTGGGCTAATAGACTGAGGCACCATCACCACAAGACTGGAGCGCAAAATGTTGCACCTCAAAATGCTCCTGAAATACTTCAGCCTGAGCCTGAGGCTGACGTAGAGGAGGTGAGGGGGGATACTCCAGCCCCAGTGCTTGTGGACAATGACACTACCGGAATTGATTTTACTAGGGTTGACACAGAAGAGGTGCCACTGACAGTTCGAGCTGCAGACTGTACTGGCAACCAGGAGCCAGAACTCACTGACATGCAACCTCATCATTCGCAGAGGGAAAGACGACCCAGGGAAACACTGTATGACTCATTAGGTCGTCCAAAGCATCGTGTGGTGGGGCTTCCCACTAACCCACTGTATGTAAATGCACTGGCCCCAGGTTATGGACAATACTGTATGACTTGGCCACTTGTTTGGACCACTTATACGATAAACGATGCTGAACCCAAGAGCAGACAGAGACAGTGTTGAATCGTAGAAAAAGGGTTTATTGAATGAGGTGGGGAAGCAGGTAGAGGATGAGGAAGCCAGGGGAAGCGGGAGGCAGGGAGAGTGATCCGGATAACTGCAGGCAGAGGGAAACAGAATTAGGTTATGGTCAAAAAACTACTAGACACGAGATAACAAGCTCGAGGTAACACGGTTTACTGGCGCCAGGCACGTATCATTACCACAGTAGCGCGTAGTATGATCTGGCACCGACAGCAGGGAATCCAAGGTTTTATGAAGGGGAGTTGATTGGAGATGAAGAGCAGGTGAGCATGATTGCAGATGGGGGCCAGGTGTGAAGAGAGACAAGGGGAGTGGCAGATCCAGGAGGAGGAAAACACAGCAGATTGCTGTGACCACAACAACCACATTTGGGTTATCCTTCACTTGTTTCCATGGTATACTACTGAAAGACTGTTTGTAGGTTCAATATAGACTGTTGTATAACATAAGAAAAAGATGGACACAGTAAAACTATTTGTGAACTAGGTACTAAATGTCTATTAAGTGTGTTACGCGAGATAAGGACCGAGATCAGTGAAGCTTTGGTAATGAAACAGTAAAATGTGTTTGTTTTCACACTATAGAATAAGAAGAATAAGAAGTCTCCGGGGAGGATATGGCATGAACAGAAATGGTTTTGTGTCAAAGAAAAACGCACAGAATTACACTATTGCAACGGCTCAGAGGTAACATAAACGGAAGTTTAAATGCTTTAAAAGAAAGTAAGTAATTTAAGAGTAGAATGTGATTATATCACATGGTACACAATAGTGATATTATGAGGGTATAACCTGTGAAATGCATTTAAAATATTTACTTGTTTCTTACATTCAAAAGAAAGTTGCCATTGTGAGTGAAATGTGTTTTTTCCATAGTTCATGTGGTACTAGAAAATTGTGCTAATGATGAGGACAACCCTTATTTTGCAGGGGAGGAATGTAGCACCTGCAAATACCCTTTTAAAAGTATTTTGTTTTGTTTACACAAAATTACAAATTTAATCCATATTCTGTTTAGTATAGTAGTAGTATAGGATAGTTTTATTTCAAGTGAGTAATTCCATCATCTCGCCAGTAGATGACCGCATGAGTAGCGAACTGTGTTTGTAAGATACCTTTAGTAGAAGTCAAGGTTCAAATTGGGCATGCGCGGTGACGTGCTCTTGACCTCGCTGTTCTGGTGATGATGCTGGCTTGAAGAAATAAAATAACTAAAATACGTTGTTGTCTGAGTGGTGTCAAATCTCTGCGTGCATGTGTGTGTGCGCGTTGTGTGTGTATGCGGTGTGTGTCTGTGTGTGTGTGAGCTGCGGGCTGCTTGGCACATGCCTCTTGACCAAGTGTGGAGGAGTAAGTTGTCCGATATGCCTGCTATTACATAGTAGTAAGAAGTAGTGGTGGATTTCATGATTCGTTTGAATGAATCAGTTTGCGTTCGTTCGTTCGTTCAGTCGTGTTTCCGGTAGCGGTGAATCATGGTTCTCAGTCACTGAGTCGGTCAGACTCAGCTCCTCCCTCGTTCTCATTCAAACAAATCACTATCGTGCAATGGTGCAAATGGTCATCAATCAACACAACATTAACTAAGTTCCTTTTAGCTGAGGAGTGCAGGATGTTGTTGCCCGACTGGCTCTCGTGACCTCTCAGTCCTCGAGTCTTCATGAATCATGAGTCAGCGCGACTCAGCGACTAGTAGTGGGTGGAGCTGGGAGTCGAGTCTCGGAGAACAAACGATACAAAAGAGTCGTTCGTTCAAATTGATTCCTTCGCGAACGGGCCATCACTAGTAAGAAGTAAGATACGCTTTGCTCAGTATGGGCCTTATAAGGTGTTCATTCTCCCTTAATAAAACGTAATAAATATGGTTTATTCTTATGTAATAAAACACAAAACGTGTCAATAGTGTCCAAATAACTCTAGATCAATTATTTCTAGCTCTGAATATGTTCCCCCATTCTACCCAAAATCCGAACCTGAAAAAATCTAAAGAGAATTGCCATAGCTCTTGAAGCTTAACAAACCACAGAGACAAATAAACAAAATTTTCTACACAATTTTGGGTCAAGGGATTCAATAGAATGGTTATTTTTAAGTTTTGAACACATCTTGACTTGATTTTGGGACAAAAATATCAAAAATTAGCTGAAAATTCTCTAAATCGCATGTATATCTTCCCCTATACCAAAATCCTGTACACTGGATGAAAACATTTTGAGATTTTTCTTAATCTCTAATGTGTCTACTTTAAGACTCTGACAGGTACCAGGATGAAAAAATGTCCCATGGGGTTTATTTTTAACCCTTTACTACACCTACCCCAAATCCATATACCATATAGCTGAAATTGTTTTGATCACATTCACATTTTCTATTAATAATCTGCAAGACTCATTTTTGTGAAAGTACAAGAATTTAATGGCCTAAGTATTTTTTTTAATGAAATAGAATACAACTGAATAAAACTTTACTGAGCCCCCAAGGGGGAAATTCACAGTGTCACAGCAGCAACAGACACAAAACAAGATGCACACAAAAAGGTAACAGTATCAGTGCTCTTGAGTGCAACAACAGCAGTAAATAGAGCAATAACTAAGATAAAAAACCTGTGTTATAAAAGTGCCTGCCTGTGCGTGTGTGTGTGTGTCCGATGGCTGCGCCTGAACCGCTCCGTTCTGTGCAATCTAAAGATCCTCATCCTCATCATTGAAAATATCATTAAAATCTACCTCTTCAATCTGTGTCTCTTACACTTACTCAAGTAAGAGCCGTTGAACAAGTTAAAATAAGTAGATTTAAATAGGAAGTAGGTCTAAATGTTGCACAAGTACTTTACACTAACAAATATGGCCAAATTTACACATCAAATAGAGGGAGTTAGACTTAAAAACCTGCCCCAGTGGAGCATGCGCAAAGACAGCCTGAGTTTTCCCCCCTCCCCAATTATCTCTCTGGTCGTTTTGTGTTTCTGTTATGAGTAATCTATTGTACACTCTGATCCTTGTGATTTTCCTTGTATTGTAACACACATTAGGCCAAAAAAATTACTTTCAAAATGAATTAATCAAATGCCAGTAGTGTAATAATTGTCTAGTTAAAATTTCAAGACCTTAAATCACAAACAAATATATGTTGAATTAACACTGATGATACCTTTTGTACCACATTCAATGGGAGTCACCGTGACCCAGATGGGTTACTAAGGCAAGGCTCTGTGTGTGTGTGTGTGTGTGTGTGTGTGTGTGTGTGCGTGTGCGCATCTGCGCCTGCGTCCTCACCACGCTGGACTTGTACCCCCACTCGACAGCCTGTTGGAGGTACAGGACAACACGTGTGTCTGTTTTCTCCTGGTTTGATCGCAGGGCATGAATCTCTGATGCCTGAACCTGTAACAAAATGTACAGTTAAGCACTGATAACTACAGTAGGACCATTGTGCTTTTTCAACGTACTTGGCCATTTGTCAAAGTTAGGTCATAGGATCTCCCATCGACACAAACCACTGCCCTCTTGCACTTCTCCAGCCGAGATGCTGCTTCATTGCTCCCCCAGACCTTGAGAAGCAGGTCACACAGCTGCTTCTTGTTTATCTCATTGCTGAGGAAGGACTTGAAATCACAGGGTTTGCGGGTGTGTGGGCCACCAATGATGTACTTCTCAGTGGACCCTCGTCTGACCCTCTCCTGGGCTTTGATCGAGTCTGGCTGGTAGCAGTCTGTGGAGAAGACAAAGTGCTTCTTGGGAATCATATGATCCAGGAGCTGCATGCAGATCTGGCCACAGGTTGGTTGAAGGTTGGTCATCATATGAAAGAGAGCATTGCCATCTTGTATGAAAAGTGCATCCTTAGGGTAGGTGACCTCCTCATCTCTGTCCTGGAGCAGGTAGTGCAGGATGGTGGCCTTGTTTGTTTTGGCAAAAAAGCCATCAGGAGTGCCAAGTGCATGAGGAACAGGTGAGAGAGGGTAGTGCATGAGTTCCTTGAGGTCAATAGGCATATCCAGCATCTGGGACTTAACAAGTAGCTGGAAGGCAAGGTTGCATTGCTCTTGGTACATAAAGACCTGCAATCAAATATATAGACATGATTATTATTATTATTATTATTATTATTATTATTATTATGTAGCCATTACTAAATCAAGCTAAGTAGAGTATCTACCTTGCCCTTTGCAGATGTGAGCTTGACCTTCTTGTTTGACTGATCCATTGTCCTCAGTTTAAGCTTTTTGATACGCTCAAAGAATGCTTTGCTCTTGCAGACAAAGCGCTCATTGATGAACTGCTCCTTAGCAGCCCTGCCTGCAGCCTCGGCCTGCAGCACATCCACCTCCACCTCTGGATCTACAGGTGCACCAGATGCCAGCGAGTATAGACGATTTTTATCAGGGATCTTCCAGGGGTTGGTGAAGCCATCGATGGCCAAGATGACCCTCTGCACTGCCTCTTCATATTTCCTGATCTGGGCAGGCTCCAACTCACGGTCTCTTTGGGCAGTCAGGGTCATCAATCATGCCACACATCTCCAGAGTCAGCTCATGGAGCTGAGCACGTGCAGAGGTTGTTCGGCACCACTTCTGGTATGCACCAAACATGTTGAAAAGGCCAAGCAGACCACCTGGAATTCCAATATTACATTAAAGGGATAGTATCATTTTTTTGAATGGGGTTGTATGATCTACAAATAGCCCCTAAGTACTTCAATTGCAGTAGCAGACTCTCTACACTCCTCCCGTTAGCAACGCCAGCCCATAGCCCTGCCCAGAGATTTACAACATACATTGTTGTGTAGCAAACAATGGAACTGTGTTCACACATCAGTACCTGAAGACTTGGCAAACTTCATGAAAGTTTCCTCCATGGTCTTGTCCACTGCTGAGAGAGCCCCTGGGATTAGAGATCGTGCAACAGCAATGACACCTAGCTTGATGAAGTCAAGAGCGCCAGGGTGGGAGAGGTCAATGTTGGTAAGAAATGCATCAAACCAAGTCAGATACCTGTGTGGAGAAAGAATGTTAATTAAAATCATATGACAAGTGCTTATTAATATGTTATTGAGTATTAGGAGAATCAATGCATAGGTACCTGGAATAGTTGTGGCCATCATATGCAAACATCAGGTCTGCCATGGCACCATTGCAGTAATGGAATAGCTCAAAGTTGTTGGTTTTCACAGCAAAATCCAACATGAAGACCAGCCTTGCATGGTCCATCACAGAAAGCCAGAACATGCTTGTCTTTCCCAAGTGGCCTTCACGAACCTTCTGCTGATATTGGATGTACTGATGGATCACTTTGAGCAATGAGGAGTCCTTCAGAGCGGCATCAAGGTTCTCACGACTGCAGCAGTGCATAAGATTGATGAGGGTCTCCTGCGGTATCTGCAGATTCTCCTCTTCGAGGAAAACATTGATCAGCAGCCGTTCAAGTGCCTCTGTGACCACTTTAAGACCAAAGAGGGCCTTGGCATATGATTTCCCACTCAGTATATTTTTCAGGCAACCACTGGTTGCAAGGTCAGCCTCAATGAGGATTTCTGATTAGCCAGCACCTCGACACTTGTACCCAGTGATCTTGCCTATGTAATTCATGGCTGTGTGGAACTTGCCAGGGTTTATGATATGTTTTTTGAATTCCTCTTCATACTTCCAGACGATAGGACAGGCCTTCATGACCACACCCAGGTCAAATGTGTTAATAGTGTATGGCTGGCCAACCTCCTCTGTTGCTGCCTCAGACCTCTTAAGCAGTTCATACACCACTGCATTGTCTGTTATGGGCTGGTTGATGGGGGTGAGGAAGTCAACAGTAGATTTTCTAGGAGGGACTTTACCAGTGCTCGAAATAAAGCCACCAAATCCAGGCACCTGCTGTTTTCCCTCGCTGCTTAAACGTCTGCAGAGCAAATAGATGTAGTACTCCAACATTGAGGCATCATGTGACTTTTGGTTTTCAACAGGAGGGGTGAAGCTGGCATCCTTTGGGAATTTGGGACCATCTCTCTTGAATGCTAGCTCTGGCAGTGTCTCTGGAGGTGTGATCTTAAGGCTTCTCATCTTCGATGATCTCTCATAGAGAGGAAGGATCCTCTCATTGGTGTTCTGATGGCCCTCCTTCACCTCTTGAATCATAATCCCCCTGGCACTATTGACAACATTTGAGCCAAGCACATTGGTTGTAATTCTGTTCAGATTGTCCCACTCACTGTGAAAGACAACATTTCCTTCACCTGTGATTATTTGAGGGGTCAGGTAGGTAGACATCTCATCAAATGCTTTGGCCATTGCTGTCTCAAGCTCCATAGCAAAGTCGTATGTTTCAGAGTGTCCTAGTCTTGCAAGGATGGTAGTGAGCTGCAAAGAAAAAGAGTGATCTGCTTTATTAAATATGCAAATATCAAATACCAAAACACAGTTAAGCAATAAACAGGACCTATTAAGTAATAGGTTAGTTGATTCCTCACCTGTTTGCTTCGATAGAGATGCTGAACTGTGGCACAGAGAAGGATATGCTTTGGCAGTTTCCACTTGCTGTTGGTTGCAGCACGACATACATCTTGTGAGATCGAATAGACCAGCCTCTGAGTCTTCTCACACTCTTCTCCATCAATCTCAGCTCTTCCTGTCAGCACCAAGTTTAGAAATTTGAGAAGATCATCTGGGAGTAGCTCTTCCATCTTCACAGAGTTCAGCTCCTGTGCAGTCGGGGGCCATGTCAGTTCCTTTGACTCTTGGAATGCCTTTAAAATGAGGGCATGGAGGGTGAGGGCTGCATCATGGAGCTGGTCTGCTGTTCCAAGCTTGTATGCACATGAAACTGCTTCAGCGACACTAATGCTTGAGCTGTAGACAAGGTACAGTTCAACACAGCCACGGCGTGGTACCTTACAAAAGGCAAGTTTATGAGAGATGTCCTTATCTGCTTGTAAACGTCTCATCAGTCTCTCATTGCGGTAGTCTGGATTAATTTCTATTTTGTCACAGAAAATACACTGATCAGGAAACAAAAAGGAACATCGAGCACCTTCCGAATGGATCAGAGCTGATTGAGATTTATGCTTGCGTAAGGAGTCCTTTATCAATGATGTAGATGATGATGCACCAGATGTAGATACTTCTGAAGCAGCTTGTAAACAACCCAAGTTCCGTGTGAATCTTTTATAGCAGTTTTGATGATAGCCAGCTGCATCCAAATGCAAACCTTCCAATGCCAATGGTATCTGGTCACAAATCTCCTTCATACGGTAGGGTGAAGTGGCTGCTTCACGGAGTCTCATATCACAAATACTGTGTAAATATGATAGCCTCTCATTATGCTCCCCCTTGCAAGCACTGAAGGCAGTGAAATTGCCATGCTCAGAGAGACTTGGGGCATGTACAATACATAGTGGTGAAATCTTTTTATCAGTTTCAGTAGGATCACAACTTTTCCTTTTTCCCATTGCTAGTGGATTAATTACATTGTTATGAAACTGTGGATAGAAAAAAAAATACAAAGGTGCATTTATTAGTTGAAGTCATTGAAATAGTAATTGTATACCTTTGATATGAATTACTGCACAATCAAAAACTAAGAAAATGTATAAAAATAAAATGTGTAGCTAGCTACTTCTAACTAACTGACACTAACTGACAGCTAATGTTCTCAAACCGATTAGGTATACTGCTAAATCATTATTTAGTTTTCTAGTATGATCGAAATAGCCTAGCTAAATTAAATAGCTAGCTAAAGCTAGCTTGTCTAGTCAAGCTACCAGTTTAGTCATTAGACATGATAAATGTCCTCTGAAATTAAACCAATTAAAAAAAAAAAAAAGACCAGTCAAAAACTTACTCAGAAATGTGTTGTAATCACTCCAAAAGAGAGAGCTGGTGGTGGAGTATTGTAATATTCAGGCTTTCTTCTTCTTATGAAACGTCAGTTAGAAAATAATTCTAAACAGACGTTGCACAATGATTCTAACAATTTCTTGGCCCAAAATTGTGTACAGAAATGTGTTTATTTGTCTACATGGGTAACTTCAAGAGCCAATGTAAAGTAGACACATGAGAGATTAAGAAAAATCTCAAAATGTTTTCATCCAGTGTACAGGATTTTGGTATAGGGGAAGATATACATGCGATTT
>JAOPJL010000125.1:15599640-15611372 GCA_027123545.1 Trisopterus esmarkii
TGTGTGTGTGTGTGTGTGTGTGTGTGTGTGTGTGTGTGTGTGTGTGTGTGTGTGTGTGTGTGTGTGTATGTGCGTGTTTTTGTGTTTCTGTGTGTGTGTGTATTATACACAATCATCTCACTGCTTCATCTTCTGTCAGAATAAACTGACTGACCAGAGTCTGGTTCCCCCTCACCAGAGGTTCTCTCTCCTAAAGCACAGGTGTTAGGTTCTGGAGGGAAGTAGAGGACATAAAGAGTAATGATTGCTCTTGCCGCTGCCCACTAGGAAAATTAACCAATCACAAGCAGGCCAAAGGCAAAGTAGACTAACCCTATTGGCCGGAAAAAGTAGCCTTTCCTTGATATGTGGACTTTGTATCCAAGGCATCTTAGAATGCTGTTAGTGCGTACACATCCCATGCAGTATTACAGCATGTGGCTCAGGAGGTAGTGCGGGTTGACCGGTAACCGGAAGGTTGCTGGTTCGATCCCTGGCTCCTCCTGGCGCCTCCTCCGAGCGTTGAGGTGTCCTTGAGCAAGATGCCTCACCCTGCCTGCTCCTGAAATGTTGCCCTGTGTGGTTGACTCCGCCGTCGGTGTATGAATGTGTGCATGATTGGGTGAATGTAAGGCAATATTGTAAGACATTTTGAGTGGCCACTGGAATAGGAATGCGCTTAGTAAATGCAGTCCATTCACCATTTATCATGTTATGGTCCAAAGAGGACACACTGCCATGGAAAACACAATCTAATGATTCCACTCCATTCACATCCGCTCAGAGACGGGCAATTAAAAATGCCCCGAAACTGAACGCGCAGAGGAGCTGGGCATCAGCGCTGAGATGCCAACTGGAGCGGGGGGGGGGGTTGTCATGGAAACAACAAAGTAGTGCACGCAACGGTTCTTTCATTCCCCGAGTAACTTCCTACTTTCCCTGCGGAGCTATTTTTAACGGACGTTATATAATGCGCAGCTCTAGCGCTCAATATAATGTACCCCCCCCACCACCCCCACCCTCTCCTTCCAACCCTTCCTTTCATTTCCTTTCATCCTCTTGACTTTGGTGGGAGCCACCTGCTTTTCAATACCCAGCATGCACTGCAGCTGTGGGATGAGCAGATTGTATCTTGGTTACCTGCCCTCTGAGTCGAAGCTCGGCAAAGACCCTGAGGAAACGGCCTTAAAGTTATGGTTACACTTAGAGGTTAGGTTTCAACATAAAGGTGAACAAGAAGAGCTTTGCTATTTTTAAGGTAAACGGTTTTGAAAGTTCAGTTGAAATATAAAAAAGAAAAAGTCTTGGCTTTAATCTGTGTTTTAACCGTGCATCCGAGAGCATTCTGGGAACAATCAATGTCTTAACGCCCTTATTACAAGGCATTAAACCTCCGCAAGCCTACTCCTTTTACAGAAGTGTTATGCTATGATACAGCCACATAAATCTCAACGTTATAAATCCACAAGGCAGTTTAATGCCCCAGCTTCCATAAACCAGCATTCAGCACCAGAAAACAATTTCACATTATGTGTGTTGCTCATGCATTTATGGAAAGAGGGAAAAAAGGAAAGTAGGGAGCAGTAGAGGGTGGGAGGGAGATGGAGAGGAGGAAGGGGGAGTGCTTCTTGTCGCGTGGTGTTTTACATGTAATATTTAAGACTCTCTGGCACTTACTCAAAGTAGGCATGCTTCTTACTGAGTGTGCTGCTAGATTAGATTGACTGTGTGTGTGTGTGTGAGTGTGTGTGTGTGTGTGTGTGTGTGTGTGCGCAATACACACGGTTGATTTGACAGAAGATGCTAGCAGAAAAAAGCTAAGTTGTATTTTAGTCCTTAGCAGAATTTGGGTTGATTCATCCTTTAGGATCAGTGATTTCTTTGGATATGTTTGATATGTTGAAAAAGATATCTTTAATTTATGCAAATGTGAATTCAGCAGTGAAAAAAATCATGAAACAAAAAGTCTCTCTCTCTGTCTCTCTCTAAATCAATTAAACGTCATCACTTCATCAATCTTTAATACACACTACTAATGGTGTTTGAGTACTAAACATCTCTCTGACGCCCCCTGTAGGATGCTTCGAGTGCTGCATCAAGTGTCTGGGTGGCGTGCCCTACGCCTCGCTGGTGGCCACCATCTTGTGCTTCTCCGGCGTGGCGCTCTTCTGTGGCTGTGGTCACGTGGCTCTGACGGGCACCCTGACCATGTTGGAGAACCACTTCTCGCGTGTCACCACGGACCACGCCACCCTGGCCCTGGTGTAAGTTCACAACTGCCGACACAAGTTTTGGGCGGGAAGCCATCAAGCTAGCGAGTTGTCTTATCAATCATTCACACATGGCCATCTTGAGTCACGAAACCTGAGGATTCCTGTCATTTGTATAACCTGTTTTGTAATGGCAAGGCAAAAGTTGTATACAATTTTCTACCGGTTAATTTGTCAAATGTTTGATCTGAGCACGTCCTGTGAAGGAAAAGACAACTGTGAAGAGACATTGTCTTGTCATTTAGACTAATTTTCAGGCTACAGGGAGGGATTTATTGCTGCAACTTTACAGCAGCATTTTTTAAGAAAGCCACCATTTGGGGGGGGGGGGGGGGGGCTTTTGGAGGGAATAGAGAAAGGGATGGGTGACGAGCAGAGTGTTTATTTTATTATCTAGCTAGATTTAAATTCCAAATCTTTCATAATGTACCTTTTAGGGTGTGTAAATGCTTTATTTAGCAAATCTGTTAATTCAAGAGATATCGGCAGAAAACTGGACAAAACTTTAGCTAATATTCAGAGATTTGCTACAGGTTTACACAACTGCTTGTACACCAACAGGACTTCAGTTGTGATTAAACGCACCATGTTCATGTATTTGTACGTGTTGCTGTATTTTCTAGGATCCAGATCTTTCAGTACATCATCTATGGGATCGCTTCCTTCTTCTTCATGTACGCCATCGTGCTGCTGGCTGAGGGCTTCTACACCACCAGCGCCATCAAGAAGGAGCTGCAGAGCGACTTCAAGACCACCGCCTGCGGACGATGCATCACCGCCTTTGTAAGAAAAACATGAAAACACACACACAAACACAAACTCAGTAACACTCACAAACACTCACACAAACACAAACTCAGAAACACTCGCAAACACTCGCAAACACTCACAAACATAAACTCACTAAAACTTGCAGACACTCGCAAACACTCGCAATCATAATCAAGCCTCTGAAATGTAGAGTTTGTCTAATTTCATTATCTAATTGTATTTGCTATCATTATGAGTAAAGGGTTAACACACAAACTGTGTCCCAGTCAAAGGCCAGCACAAATGTGAACCAAACAAATCCTACTACCCTCGTTTCAATCAAGCCTTTCGTTGAAGTAAAAATGAGAGGAATGAGCCAGACGTGGACAAATGCAAGCCTACAAATGCAAGTCTACACACACACACACACACACACACACACACACACACACACACACACACACACACTCACATGCATGCGCTTAACCCACATAAGCCCTCAGGGATGTTCTGGCACAGTTTCCCATGTGAGCATGATTACACTAATTGCTTCAGATGTCGATTTATGTGTGTGTACGCATGGGTGTGTGTGCACGCCTGTGTGTGTTTGTGTGTGTGTTTGTAAGTGCACTGCAGGCCTAAAAGGTACTTTGAAGGGAATATCAACCTTATAGTGGAACTTCTGTGAGATGAGGAGGATGGACAAATTCCCAATTTGCTGTTTAGTCCACGTGGTCGTGGATTTGATTTATAATCCTAATTTGTAAATATCTCCGCCGCCTCCGTTCTGTTGCTTTCTTGTCCTCTTCATCATCCTCTTGCCAATGTCTTCCTCTTGTTAAAGAGGCTTTGCCTCCGTTCATATTCTCAACAATTAACCCTAACCACACTGTGGTGACATATTGATAATGTTAGTACAAATCAAGAACATGCTGTAACACGTTGATACATTGCTTATCACACAGTACTTACTGCTTTATTACACTGGAACAGGAAGTAGTATTACAAAGTGTAACCGCTTTTTGTGAACTTTTTAAAAAGGTGCTATACAAGTTCAGTTATTCGGTTTGTCTTTACTAGCATTTACTTAAGCGTCTATTTGGTACATTGTGTTTTTATTGTATCCTGTGTTTTTCACTGCTGCTGGGCTGCTGTGACAAAGGGATTTCCCCTCCGGGGGATTAATAAAGTTGTTATCTATCTAATAAATAAGGTTGCCATAATGATTCCTGCCCTCCCCCAGTTCATGTTCCTGACCTATATCCTGGCCCTGGTGTTCCTTGCCATCTTCGGCTTCACGGCGATCCCCGTCTTCCTCTTCTTCAACATGTGGACCACCTGCTCCGCCATGAAGTCCCCCCTGGCCAACATCACCGCCCCCGACTCCATCTGCGTGGATGTCCGGCAGTACGGTCAGTAAAGGTCCTCCTACCTAACATGTTTAGCTCTGTTTTATGCTAGCTAATGCTTAGCTTTATGTCTGCAACACCCCCACTCAAATGTCAGACGCAAACACCCCCTTTCTCATGGCTCACGATAGCACGTCATGCTAATGCCCTAATGCTAATACCCCCATCATTTGTAAGCTCCTATATTAGCACGTGATGCTAACACAATATGCTAACACCCCAATTTTGATGACCTATGATAGCGCATTATTTTCCAACCCGTTCAACTATCCTAGTAAATCATGCTAATGCTCTATGCTAGCCCACAATTATAGTGACCTTTTCTAACACCCTGGACAAACAATATGCTTACGCCCTAGGCAATATGCTATTCTTAAGAATATTTACCTTTGTTCTTCTCTATTGCCCTTTGCTAATGCATCATGCAACAAACCTATGCTAACCATGTTCACCACCTGGACCAAGCCCACACTTGTTGTCCATGCCAATCTTTTTGATAAAAATATTAAGCCTTAGAAAATAAAATGAGTGGAAAAGAAAATAGGTATCTTTCACTTCAATGTAGTTAGTTAGTATACATTTGTTTTGTGTGCTAATTTAAATTAACCACTTCCTTGTTTACTTGTGGACACCCCAGCATGTAGGTTAGGGTAATCGTGAGGTCTAAAATGCCTGACAATTTTTAAGTTCCCGTTGCTTTTGACCACCCGATTGTATTTCATTCATATAGCCTGGCTCTTAAATAGCCTGAAGCTCAAATCTCACATAGATTAGGCGTTTGAATTCTCAGCTGGATTAGAATGGAACAGATTATGTATTTCCTGGGTGCACATTATGGAGTAGAATCCTTTGGGCAATGTACGGTAAGAATTAGGTTTTGTTTAGTTTCACACTCGGGTTGGATTATATACGTCAATATCGGTCTGATGAACATGTATGTGACCCACATTAGTAACCAGCTGGCGATATTTCAGTGATTATCACATACATATTTCACCCTGATGCCTGTTAGCCATCACTGACCTCGATATCCCACCACAACACAATTCAAATTATCCCTCACTTTGTTGTTTCTCATAAAAATCGTATATTACACTATATTATATATTATCATATAACAACATTACATTCACAGCATTGACACGTTGTAGGGAATGTCAATAAAAAGGGTCCATGTATATCAAGAATAGTTCAAAGTAAAACGGTGAAACTCCAATCTCCAGTAGAAATGTGGACCTGATTTCCGGGCATGACTGTGAAACAATGCTTGTGTCAAGACACTCATCAATGTTGTTCATGCTGCTGCACACAGATAAGGGGATTGTGGGTAGACAAGCCACCGTGATCTTAACGACAAACAATCAATGGTTTGAAAAGGATTGTTATCGACTAGCAACACCACAGGTAAAGCAAAGAACAAACAACCTAGAGCAAGCTGACTGAACATTTACAGAGCACAAACATTTGAACAACACGGTCGCTAGGATGTCCTGTTGTATGGTACAACCAGACAATGGCACCGCAAACAAGTTTATGTCATGTGCAAGCACGTGGTCATCAGAGACTCTCAGACAAACCAATCACATGCTTGCACAGATTATCTGTTTCAAAGCTTCTGAGGTGGATCCTTTGTGTTAGGCTAGTTTTGGCTATGCTAGGTCTGTGTGGGGCTATGCTAGGTCTGTGTTAGGCTATGCCAGGTCTATGTTACGCTATACTAGTTCTGTGTTAGGCTGTGCTAGGTCTGTGTGGGGCAATGCTAGGTCTGTGTGGGGCAATGCTAGGTCTGTGTTAGGGGGAGTAAGGCTATACTAGAGCCAATCTACGGAGAGCCTTGGCACTCTCTATTGTGCCCCATTGTATCTAACTTGGTTGCAATTCCATTAGAATTCCACTGGGGGTGATCGAATTAGTGCAGATTGAATGGGGTTCTATGGGGCTAGGTGGCTAAATTTCTTTCACCGCTCTTTCACCTGCTTGTCATTGAAATATCTCAGATTGTAGATTCTGCAAGTTCAATATAGATTATAGTTCAAAAGTTGAATGAGTGAGTACTGATGTCCATTAGATTTCGTACAGTTTGGGCCGTTGTTGGCCGTCCACACTAGCATTCTGCTAATGAATGCTGATTGGTCGGGACAGACTTGCGACTGATTATGACCAGAGACCCCTCTTGATGGCATCTGAAGCAGAAGCAGAATCAGAAACATTATCTTAAGCAGGAATTTCCGTCAAAGTTAATTGTTATATATTGTATGTATATATATAATATATACATATAATATATGTATATAATATATAATATATAAGTGCCAAAGTGACTCAGAACTTGCTGTAATGGAGGACCTCTGGCAGTGATGAAAAATAGTGTATTCTTTTAGCCCCACCTTTTGAATGTGACTCTCAAATTACTTGACAAAAATTACACCCTGAGAAAAGAGGAATTTGAGGGTGAAACCCTGTCGACTCAGATTCATTCTGCACTCACTGGCGAGCGCCCTCACATGGACAGAAATGTCAGTTCAGAAACCGGAAGTTCTGTTGATTGTTTGCTCCCTGTTTGATGGTCGATTCTCGGTGGCTGAGAATCAGGATGATGTTGAAAAGGTGATTAGTTGTTTGTGTCTGCAGTTTGTGTCTGCAGATTTTCAGTTCAAAAGTTAAAAAAAAATCAATCTCCTATATATAAGAAATCCAAAAAAGCTTCTAAATAAATATCCAATTCAAACTGTAGATGGATTGAGATGTAAGAATACTGTCGGACAAGTTGGAGACCAAGCTTAACCACATCATCTCTCTGCTCCTCCTAAATATTTGTCTCTAACCATAAAGATGTCCCCTGACACCAGACGTTACTTTGTTTACAAAAGATGCAGGCATTTTTAGTAAAAAATAATTTGTAACACTTGGATTGAGTCATGCTAGGCTTCCCCTAGTCTGTGTTATGTTAGCTAAGGTTAGGTCTGTTTTATGCTAGGTTTTGCTTTGCTAGCTCAGTGTTATGCTAGGTTATGCTGCCCTAGGTCTGTGTTATGCTAGGTAAAGCGATGATATGCTTGGTCTGTCATATAATAGGTTAGACCACGCTTGGTCTGTTATCCTAGTTACATCTATGTTTGGCTAGTTCTGTGCTATCCTATGCTAGTTCTCTGTTATGCTAGGTAAGGATATGTAAGGTCTGTGCTGTGCTTGGGATGGACGAGGCTAGGTCTGTGCTTTGCAATGTTAGCCTAGATCTGTGTTAAGCTAGGCTAGGTCTGTGCCAAGAGAAGTCCCTGTCTGACATTTCACATCTTCCTTGGCCTCAAGGTATCATTCCTTGGAACGCCACGCCGGGAAAAGCCTGCGGAGCTACTCTGGGGGAGATCTGTGACACCAGTGAGGTAACGCAACACTGCTTGTCTCCTACACTCTCCCTTTTACTCCCATCTCTTCTCCTTCCCTCTCATCTCTTCTCCTCTCCACTCCTTTCTTCTCATCTCCTTTCCTATCCACTTCTTTCCTCTCATCTCTTCTCATCTCCACTCCTTTCCTCTCAACTCTTCTCTTCTGCATACCCCTCTGCTTTCCACCTTTTCTCCTCTGGACGGGTTCCATATACAGTATTGCTCCTCATCTAGCAAATATTCCTACCTAGTATTTCCTGTCTAAATTCTATTAATTTCCACATTTAATGACCACAAGCCAGGTCTGGTGGAAGGTTCTTGCAAAACATTTGAAAGAAGAAACATATTACTCAATACAGATATATATATATATATACAGTATATATATATATCCTGTACAGTCATCTAAAGTAAGATGTCAATGCATATAGCTCTCTCAGTCTCTCTCTACCAATGCCAATCCAGACTCTCACTCTTGTGCTTGGTGTTTCACAGTTCTACCTGTCTTACCATCTCTACATCGTGGCGTTTGCTGGTGCAGGAGCTACGCTCATCGCCTTGGTGAGAATTTTTGATGCATCAGATAAGAACACGGGCAAAAAAAAAAACCCTGTTGCCATGGTACGCTTACGGTTTCCATAGCAACACCGCCTCCCATGTACGTGACTATGTTCTCCGGAGGGTTAAAACGCTGCCCCCCCCCCCCCCACACACACACACACACACACATGCAGACACTCGTCGTATAGACACACCCAGCACGACAACCTAGCGCACACATACTCTCACACGCATACACATGATCCCTGGCTGCATCTCTCTCTCTCTCTGTCTCTCTCTCTCTCTGTCTCTCTGTCTCCCTTTGTCTCTATCTCTCTCTCCCTCTTTCTGTCTGTCTCTTTCGCACTCTCTTTCAGAATCGAACTCTCACTCTCACACATACGCACACACAGAATATTATTATAATAATACAATTTATATTTTTGGTGATGGCGTAAACGATCTTCAGCATGTTGATGTTTTTGAAGATCACATCTTATCGTACCACTGTTATTACAAAAAATATATATATCTCAGTGTCTCACCCTTTCAGAAGAACTCCAAATGAACCCTCATTGAGTCAAACAGGCCAAAGGCCGGTCCCAGGGGAGTAGCCATCATTTCAGAAGTGAGGGGGACAGATTGTTCAGGAGTAATATTGTGTTCCAGATGCCTCGGACACCAGCCTTTGTGAGTGATTGAGTGATTTATTATCCTCACATTCAATTGCGTCTCTCCTTAGTGGCTGAATAACCAAATAACACTCACTGTACGGCAACGACTCAAGTAAAATGATCAAAATCAAACGTTTGAGCTGCCAATCTCTGGTTGAGTTGATACAGAATGACCCTCAGGCATCTACAGTGTAAATAGACAGACAAGTGACAACACTGAACATATAAGGTTCAGTTGTTCCTATAAGCAGTTATGTTAAGTCAATAGCACACAAAATGGCATGGAAGTGAGTGACAAGATAACATCATTTATTGACAAACCAAAAGTGACAAAACACTGGAAACAAGTATCATATTCTGCAGGCTCTCCTGATAGAACTTTATTACATTACAAAAAAATATTGTGACGAAGGACGACCTCTGAGGACAGTTAAAGTGGCTGTCTCAGAAGCAGCCAATTAGAACCACACTAAGGAAGCCCCCCGTAGGCTACATATAATACAAGCAGGGATGGGCACAATTACATCAAAATGTATTTCCAAATAAAATACCAAGTACCAACCTTAAAAATGTATCGAAATAAGTTTCAAAATACAGCAGCCAAAAATGTATCAAAATACAATACTGTACTTTTGTATTTCCAAAATACTACAAAATACTTCTTTCCCAAAGGCAGTTTTTTAAACAACCTTTCTCTAAAAGCCTTTTTCATCTATCCCTTCACAGAAAAACATCTGAATGCAGGAGACTCCTCCCATAATCAGTCAACAGATTAGATATACTGACCCCTCATGTTAGAGACATCCCAATATAAACCTCTAACCTGAAAAATGTTTGGTAACTCAGGGAACCCTTCCTTATTTAATCTCTTGGTGTAATAGATTGCCAAGACTAGACTTTACAATTGTAAAAAATAAAACAATCTGGTTGTCACATTAAAGGACAATTCCAGTATTTTGAACATTGAGCCCCCTTTCTGGTTTGTTTAGGATGTGTATATGATGTGTCTATGTTAGAGTGTTTAACACCGAAATTTTGAATATTGGTCCTGTCTTGAGTATTTGTCTAATTTCGAATCGCCCCTGCCTGCTTCACAATGGTTGTCTATCTGGGCATACAAAAACACCCCTGAACGTTCATTTTCAGATATGTGAAACTCATCGAGTTTCACATATTTTATTTGGCAGTTTGTAAATTGGCATTTTGTAAAAGAAACGGAAATCGGACAGGAACCGGAAGGGGGGTGCTTGTAGTCTTTTTGCTTGGTTCTGGCCCTGCTGTTGATACGGAGAAACGAGCGAAAAGACTACAACACTACAACTACTAACACACCAACTAACTAACACAACACTACAACATACATGTCAGTTTCCAGTCCGGTTTCCGTTTTGTTTACAAAATGCAGATTTACAAAATACACAAATAAAACACGGCAGAAACTGTATTTCGCTACGATACTTGATAAGGAACATCAACAAACACCACTAACCACTCGATGAGTTTCACATTTCTGAAAACAAACATTTCGGGGTGTTTTTGTATGCCCAGATAGCAACCATTAGGTGAGGGGCAGGGGCGAAATTCAAAATTTTGGTGTTAAACACTTTCATCCTAAACAAACCAGAAAGGGGGCTCAATGTTCAAAATACCAGAATTGTCCTTTAATACCATCCAATCAGTTAAGCCAATTAGAAGCCAATAATTATGACATTATCAATCATTTCTTATTTGAAATATGCAAGAGGTTGGAAATGTCCTTGTATGAGGTAGGAAATTATGTCAAGTCACCATAGCACTGAAATATTTCACAGGTCAGAGAACATAGACAACTTTAAAATCGAGAAAAAAGCTATAACAAAAAAAAAGGGAAATAGCAAACTCATGTGTGCTATCAAAGCTTGTGAACTCAAGTCCCTGTGCTGTCCTTGTATGAGCAAAGGAGAATGTGTAACCTAAGCCACCTTAGCTAGTGGTGTCTCCTCAATTGATGCCTTTAAGCACAACTAACTTCTCAAATAACTGTGTTGCATTCAGACGACGCCTGTGGGGCCTGTTAATCAGTCCAGAAAGGAAAATAAACGCCCTACTGGAGCAGAAGAAGGAATGATGGTATTGAACCTCACAAAAAGGTTTTTGATGGGGGGGTACTGGTCCAAGGATGGCAAGTCCTTCCTTTGGTCCTCCAGTGACTTAATGTGCATGCCCATAGCAAGTGTGAAACAGCCGAGAGCGCTATCACAGGGGCTTGACCATGCGAGGGTGCCACAGACAGAGACAGAGGTTTTGTGCTTCATAGATTGATGGATGTTATCACGGTGTTTGACAGAAAGTATTTTACAGTATTTTGATAATATAAAATACAAAATGTTCGTAACATCCGCAGCGCTCAGTGAGGCACAGACTGTGACACAAGTCTATCCCACAGGGGCGAGCTGTTTTGGGGATGGTGGGAGGCAGCGGCTCTACGTTCGGACGCCACCTGGCGTCCGGACACCATGTTAAGTCTTCTTCTACGATGCCGACTTCATTTTCGTCGACGCGAACGGCGTGGTGCTGCCGGCGTGCTGCTGGTAGAGCCACCGGGCAGGAGGAGCAGAGAGGCCGTACCTCTGGGGGCTCCGTCACGCCGCCGGGCAGGAGGAGCGGAGGTGAAGTTAGTTTTAGGTTGGATATTCGACGGATATTCAGTCCAGTTCCAGCCGCGACTTCACGGAGATTTGCCCG